>CM047902.1:2749410-2908507 GCA_026229545.1 Pistacia atlantica | reverse complement strand
TTTTGTTTTGAGGCATGAAATTTTCTATGCCACGGAAATGCTTGCTACTCAATTACTCATCATGGAAGATTGTTTTCTAATGATCAGAAGACTTTTATATGAAACGATTTTGAGTTAAAAAAATGTTTTATGTAAAAGCATTTGAAAGTATTTTCTATAAAACCACCATAAAATATAAGGGTAAAACTGAAAATTGAATGTTTTTATAATAGAGTTCTAGTTTGTTGGAAAATTTTGTAAATGTGACTTTTAAAATCTAACGATTTCATAGTAACATAAAATGACCAGTATGAATGAGACAGGGTTTCAGAATTCAACTATACAGAGTTTTCTGAGAATTGATCACCAAACTCAAGATAACTAACTTCCACTTTGCCATCTTGAGTTTGAGGGGATGTTAGAAATTATATTGAACATAAAATCAGTATATTCTCAGTAATCTTCAATGTAATTTATCTTTTCATTAATATAACATTCCCAATAATACAACATTCCTTGAACCAAAAACACCCTTAGGGCTAAGCAAGAGGAACTTATTGTCAAGATAGATGGAAATAACCTTGTGAAATGCATAAAGTCCTAAGCTCTTCATAGATTAGCAAGAGAAATTTGTGACCAAGATATTTCATTAGCTACAATGCTGGATATGACAATAGCACTTGAGAGTCAATTCAAAGTCAAAAAGTCCTCTTTTTCAATTTTTCATT
Source organism: Pistacia atlantica (assembly GCA_026229545.1). Taxonomy (NCBI): domain Eukaryota; kingdom Viridiplantae; phylum Streptophyta; class Magnoliopsida; order Sapindales; family Anacardiaceae; genus Pistacia; species Pistacia atlantica. The sequence continues at coordinate 2,907,800 of CM047902.1, read as the reverse complement.
TTTAGAGGGATAATTAATTTGTAGAAACGCACAAAGACCTAAAATCTTTGTAGGGTAGAGGGAGGAACTTAATGTCAAGATAGAAACGACTCTTGATAAAGTAGCGATAGCAAGATGAGGAAGAATTAAGATTGAAACTCTTGGCAGGGTAACAAGAGAAACTTATAATCAAAATAATGCAAGGAACTTATAGTCAAGATATAGTAAGTCTTGATAAGGTAGCAAGAGGTGGAACTTATATGGAACTTAACGCTAGGATCTCAAAGTCTGAGATAGATGGAAATTAACAAAATTAGGGAACACGTAAAGATCTAAACCCCTTGATAGGCTAGCAAAAATCAAAGTCAAGATAATCAGATATCATGTTCAAGCTTAAGCTTTCATCAATATTTCCAAAAAGAAATTATCGTGGAGTGATAGTAGGGATGGACTAGATTTCATTTTCTAAAGCAACTTTCTTGACAACTCCTTAAACCAATCTCAAGAACATATGAGCTCTATTACGAATACATGGTGAATCAGTGTTTGCAAGTGTCAGCTGCATTGTAAACAAGCAACAGCAAGTGAACTACCAACATTTAGTTAAGTAATTGCTTCAATTGCTGTTCCTTTTCTTTGCATTTTACAAGTGGATGGAATTGTGGCACTTCAATTAACTGAATTGTCCTTAAGAATGTTTAAAAAGCTAGAATACTAAAGCCTCTATCTTGTTTACACAGGATCATTTGGAGGTCGACTGATCCAAATCAAATTAGTTTTAAATCTCTCAGAGTAAATTGTTTTATTCCAAGAAGAAGAATAATGAATTATTTATTGCAATTTTATCTTTATACATGATGAATTTGCATCCATTTCATCCTCCGAAGAAATCAAGGGCACTGGAGGCATTTGTATTGCAATTGGCATGGAAGGCCTCTCTCTGAGCATCACTAAGCAATGGATGGCAAGTTACATCTTCCACATTCTTTAATGGCGCTTAGTCGGCAGCATGACTAAGCAAATTGTGTTAACAAATTAACGATTTAAACATACTCTGCTTCAATTGTGTTAAAAAGGAAAGCAAATCGGAAAGACTTAAACAACTACCAAAACAATACTTATTGTGTCAAATTAGTTTAGCAGGTATTGGCATGGAGAGATACCACTTTTACTAACCCGCTGTAATTTTTGAGTCACCTGAGGAATTTTTTCTGTATTTTTTTTTTTTTTTCCATTTTTACTCTTGTTTTTATATTTTCAAGAGAAAATGTATTTTTGGCTTCTTAGTGTTGTCACTGATACCAGTGGATTAGGCTTCTTATGGGGATTGGCATTCTAATTTTCTAGACTTGAAATGGGCTCAGGATTGTGTGATTAGAGGATCATTACTATCTACAACATTACCCAAACACTACGTATATATGGATTTTGATATGAATAAACCTTTTTTGTATTTTTTTATTACAATAGATTTTAGAGAAGTAACTTTAAGCCCATATCAATACCTCCATTTCTAAATACATCTCTATTATATGCATATTTAAAAAAAAAAAAAAAAAATTCTTTTTAAACCTCATTTAATAATGAAAATAACCCTACTTAATTAGGTCTTTTATTTGCACAATTTCTCTCTAATTTCAAACTTAATTAATTTTTTTTTTGTTTACTCCCATTTAATTTAAAACTTAATTATGGTTTTTGTTTATACAATTTTTTTCCCAATTTCAAACATAATTAGGTTTTTTATTTATACCATTTTTTCTCCTAATTTCACATGTGAAACTTACCTTTTCTTTTCAGTTTCAAATTCATCTTGTTATGTGATTAATTTCTCCATAATTTTAGTAATATATTTCCATTAAAAAAAAAGTTTCAATTATTTAGAAACTTAAAAGGTAGGGTTTATGTAGTAAATTAAATATTTAAAATTAAATATATAATAATAATAATATAATAGGGAATGATAATAATTTTAATTAAGATTAAAATTTTCAAAACGAAAAAAAAAATTGAATTAGGGAATATTGATAAATTTGATAGAGCTAAAAATCATTTTCCTATCCTAAAATGTTAAAAGGAATTTAGATAACAACACTTAACGTTTAAGTACAAGAAAAAATGAAAAATAAAGGTATAAGAAATAGAATATAGATTTCCTTCTCATAGAGGTCCTTTTTCAAGCAAAAACATGTTTCAAGTAATTATATATATATATAGGTGTTCAAAAGAACCGGTTGAAACCGGAACCAGTGGGTACCCTGGGTTTGGTTCTGATTCCTACCCAGAACCAATCGTCAATGGGTAGGTTCCGGTTCCAAATTTTTAGAACCGTTACTGTACGGTTCTGGTTCCGGTTCCTATGGTTAGGAACCGAAACCGGAACCAAGAACCACGAACCAAGACTAATATAAAATAAAATTAAATATTAGAGGGGTTAATAAAAAACTTTTGTAGAAGAAGTAATGTGAATATATTTATATTTATATTTCATAACATTTAAAGTAAGTTGGTTTGACTTTTGAGAATCTACCTTTACAAAGTAATGGAGTTTGTAATTTTCAATTTATAATTTGTAATTTTATTTTTGTTAACAAGTGCCAGGTGGGGGGGTATTTGTAAGTTTTTAAGGGTTTTTTTGCCCTTTTTAAAACTTTTGGGGGGTCATTGTAATTTTATAGCGTACCCAGAATCGAAACCGGAAACATTGTTACAGGTTTTGGTTCTGGGTACCTAGGAACTAGAACCATCGGTTCCGATTTCGGTTCCTTTCAAAAGTGCAAGGTACGCGGAACCGAACACCCCTAATATATATATATATATATATATATATATAAAGCATAATCTATATTTATTTCTGCTCCTAAATATTCATTTGAGATGCTGGAGGCAATTAAAATTATTTTTCACTTGATCAATAGTCAGGAGTCAAGTAGTGAAGAATTTGGGAGGTTGTATTTTCACCATAACATGACTGCAACGACACATGTGGTTGTGTCAAGCTATCGACCTCTCGGCCAAAAGATCATTAATATGCTAGGTTTTTTAGATGATACTCCTAATTAAGAAGTTTATATCATGGGTTCTTGCAATGGGTTAATATGTCTGTCTTTATCGTGATGAGGAATTTAAACTTGCTCTTTGGAATGCATTCATGAGGTACATTTTTTCGATTTAGGGATGAAATAAATGAATACATGTTTTCGATTTAGAGACGAAATAAAAGTTCTGAAACATTTCTTTAATATTTATCTTTTGACTTTAAATATATCAATTATTTTTCAGATAAAATATTTTATTTGTTTTATTTATCTATTTAACTCAACTTTATATATATATATATATATATATATATATATATATATCTTTCAGTTCTGTTATTATATTATATTTTTTATTTTTATTTTTTTGGTGGGCATTTTCACTTCCATAGGTTAGAAAATATGAGAAAAATGGTGGTAGGAGTAACTTAAAAGAATGTTATAAGGCTAAGAACAAAAAGAATCCAAAAACAAAGACCAATTTGCAGAATTTAGCTACTTGATTGAGAATATAATAGTGCATTATGTATGAGAAATGCATCCCAAAAGAATTTTTTTTTTTTTTTTAATATAATAACAGAATCTATCTCCAGTTCATGGCTTTTTCCTATTACCCTGTTAACTTCAAAGAATACCCATCTCCGATATCCACAATGCACTTTACAGTATCAATTTCCATCCTACAAGAATAATTAAGCATTAAGAATATAATTAGTAGGGGTGTTCAAAAGAACCGGTTGGAACCGGAACCGGCGGGTACCCTGGGTTTGGTTCCCGTTCCTACCCAGAACCGATCGTCCAATGGGTAGGTTCCGGTTCCAAATTTTTGGAAGCATTCTGTGCGGTTCGGTTAGGTTCGGTTCCTATAGTTAGGAACCGAGAACCGAACCAGGAACCAGGAACCGAGACTAATATAAAATAAAATTAAAGATTAGGGGAGTTAATATAAACTTTTGTAGAAAAAATAATGTGAATACATTTATATTTATATTTCATAACATTTAAAGTAAGTTGGTTTGACTTTTGAGAATCTACCTTTACAAAGTAATGGAGTTTGTAATTTTGAATTTATAATTTGTAATTTTATTTTTGTTAACAAGTGCGGTGAGGGGTATTTGTAAGTTTTTAAAGTTTTTTTGCCATTTTAAAAACTTTTGGGGGTCATGTAATTTTCAGGGGTATCAGCCAAGGCCGGAACCATTGTTACAGGGTTACGGTTCGTCTGGAGTAGGAACCGAACCGCGCCTTCGGTTCTAGTTCCAAATTTCAAGGAACCGTCGGTTCGGTTCGCCTGCCTGGTTGGTTTCCTTCAAAAAGTGTAGGGTACCCGGAACCGAACACCCCTAATAATTAGTCTGAAGCAGGAGCTGTCCAGTGTATGCTTTTTGACGAAATATGGAATGCTTTTGATTGATTTCCCTAAATCTCTACTGGCTAAAATTAAGTAGTAATTAGAGTTTCAATCAATCAGCTTAAATCAAGTGATTGATTGAACAATTACAGGGATTTTTTATAATCATTACTTTCCTTTTTTACATTTATAAATATGTATAAATTGACCAATTGTACAGGCTTACAATATGCTAAATATACAAATTTCTTCTCTCTTTCTCTTTTCTTGGGCATATTATGACAGTATATTGTCTTGAACTACTTCTCTTTGTCCTACTCTTTGTCTGTGTGTTGATTCCTTACATGGTATCAAAGCACAACTAACAGCTTCTACTTGCCTTTCAACTCAGCTTCTTTCTCTTTGTCCCAGCAAACAAACAAAAAAACACCATTAACCTTCAGCATGGAACCCAACCCAAATACAACTACAACAAACCCAGACGGCCTAACTAACAACCCAATCACCACAAACAGCCCAATCACCATGGACGGTCCACACAGCTCCAACCCAAACACCCAATCTCTGCCCAAAAAATTCAAAACAGGCCCGACCCAACCCGTTATCCATATGGAATGCCGCCTTACAACCCATAATCTTTTACCCATTCAAGGCCTGACCCAGCCTCTCTTAGACTGTCGGGTTACAACCCGGAATCTTTTACCCATTCAAGGCCTGACCTAGCCTCTCTTGGAATACCGGGTTACAACCCGGATTCTATTCCGATATCAGGTTCGGATCCAAATCCCTACCCACACCCTTTTTGAATGATTTCAACTACCGCCATTAAATCTATTGACGGTCTGTCGGAATTCAACTGGCATTGGCTCTCATCTTCCACCGCCAATTGAAAACTTTGGCGGAGAGAGGGTGGTGGAGATGTGGCTAGTACCTGTGTCCTAAAAGACAGAAAACCGTCATTTAATCCAAGCAAAAAATGCGACAATCGGTCACGATCTCGCATTCTGTGGTATTGGTTGAGTGTTTTTGGTGGCCCCTCAAGCGTTTCTTCGGCAGCGTCTAACTTGTTCCAAACGGTAGAGAGCCGACTGAAATAAGTGGTGACCGAGTTGTTCCCTTGCCTGAGTTCAATGAGACGCTGCCGGAGAGTGAAAATTTTGGCAAGATCGAGCTTCCCATACATCTCTTTGATGTTAGCCTAGATTTCGACAGCCATTTCTGTTGGTGGGAGCCCAACTACAACCTCTGACGAAAGGCAATTACTGATCCATGAGCAGACCAACATATTGCAACGATTCCAATGGCATTGGAGAAGAGGTTGCGACGGTGGTTGAAAAGCCCTATCAAGAAATGGATCTTTGTCTTTGGTAATGAGGGCTCGCGGGAAATCGCGAGACAAGGAGGCATAATTGTCAGATCCAGTGAGGGTTTGTTTGATGAGGATTAATTCCGGTCCATCGGAGACTGGTGAGAAGAGAACATCGCCTGGTTTAGGGCGATTGTTCCCAGCGGCTAGGGCAAAATGAAGGTGAAAAACCTTCTCTTATATATGATGAGATGAAGGGCTCAGATTCAATCTCGAGTTCTGACGGCCAGAGACTCATCACTTTTTTAAACGCATCTCACGGTTCCAATCGTGCCACATCACACACCAGGTCAAACAGGTCAACATCTTGGTCAACCGGGTCAACTGGATTTGAAAATGGATCAAACGGGTCTGGATTTGGGTCAAATGGGCCGAGAAATTCAAGATCCAATAAAAATCAATTATATTGTGATTATTGCAAAAGAAGAAATCATGATCGGGACCATTGCTGGAGGTTACATGGTCGTATAGATTCCAACAACAAGGAGAGAAATGGTCATTCTTCTTCTTTCCAAGTTTCTCTTGGAAATCAATCAACACCTACTCTCAACTCGGAACAATATAATCAATTGCTCCAATTACTGAACAATGTCCCGATTGCTCCCACTGCATCTTACGTAGGTACCTCTTACTGTTTTAATGTACTTACAACTGATATGTGGATTATTGATTCAGGGGCTAGTGATCACATTATTTGTCACCCAATTTTTTTTACCACAATTACCACTACCTCATCCAATTATGTTCGTATGCCGAATGGAAATATCACCCCAACTACTCATATAGGAACCGTCCACTTATCTGCCACTTTATCACTTAAAAATGTGTTATGTGTTCCTACATTTCATTTTAATCTTATCTCAATATCCAAAATATGTGAAGACAATAGTTGCACCGTAGAGTTTTGTCCTAACACATGTAAATTTTAGGACCCTTCGACTGGGAAACTGATGGGCTTGGGTAAAGTCAATAGAGGTCTATACTACTGGGCACCTGCTGAGTCTCCTAAAAGTCTCCCTACTTGTAGTCAAAATAAAATTTCCATTTGTAATACTATGATTAATAAAAATTCCCTAATTCTTCATCAACGATTAGGTCACAGAGCAACTATCCCTCACCCTCAGTGTCTTATATGTCCACTGGCTAAACAAGTCCGCATTACCTTTCCACATAGCACTTCCACTACAACCCAACCTTTTGTTTTAATCCATCTTGATATTTGGGGGCCCTACCACACCCCAAATCATGATGGATCTAGATTTTTCCTCACCATTGTTGATGATTTTTCCCAGGGTACATAGACATTCCTCATGCAATCCAAATCTCAAACACTTACTCAAATTAAGAATTTCCTATCCATGGTCACCACCCAGTTTCATACTTCAGTATAAAGAGTTAGAACCAACAATGCTAGGGAGTTTTTTAATTATAATTGTTCATCTCTATTTTTATCTCTTGGCATTCTGCATGAAAGCTCTTGCACATATACACCACAACAAAATGGGGTTATCGAAAGAAAACACCGTCATCTACTTGAAGTAGCCCGTGCCCTCAAACACCAAGCCCATATTCCTGTTTCTTTTTTGGGCGAATGTGTGATCACAGCCACATACCTAGTCAATCACATGCCAACCAGAGTTCTTCATGGTAAAACTCCTTATGACTGGTCTCTCCATCAAATAGATGTTAACAATGCTTTCCTTCATGGTAATCTTCATGAAGAAATTTATATGGATCTTCCTCTCGGCATTTGCAGACAAGGGGAGAATACAGCATGTTGTCTGCGAAAATCCCTCTATGGCCTCAAATAAGCATCCTGACAATGGAATGAGAAATTCAGCAAAGCTTTCATTGCATAGGATTTGTTCAGTCCAAAAATGACTATGCATTATTCACCTGGCACAAAGGTAAAACTTTTATTGCTCTAATCATCTATGTAGATGACATTCTTATTACAGGAAATGATGAAGTAGGCATCAAATCCTTGAAATAGCATATCAATAGACAATTTCGAATAAAAGATTTGGGAGAACCAAAATATTTCCTAGGACTTGAAATTGCCCAATCCCCGGCTGGAATATCTCTCAGCCAACGAAAGTATGTCTTGGAATTGATTTCTGATTATGGGTTATTGAGATGCAAGCCTAGTTTTATTCTAGTAGAATAAAACACGAAATTGACTACTCAATAATACAACAATGAGACATCAGCTACTGAAGTTGATCCACCTTTGGAAGATCCCACAAATTATCAAAGACTTGTTGGGCGATTAATTTACCTCACCATGACTCGCCCAGACATCAGTTATGCGGTTCACATCCTTAGTCAGTTCATGCATAAGCCTAAACAATCTCACATGGATGCTGCGATAAAGGTTCTGAAATACTTAAAAGGATGTCCTAGCTTAGGTCTTCTCCTTCCTCTAGACAAAGGTTTGGATATCACAGCTCATTGTGACTCAAACTGGGCCACATGTCCAATGACAAGAAAATCACTTATAGGTTTCTGCATCAAGCTAAGGGGAGCTCTTATTTCTTAGAAAACAAAGAAACAATCAACTGTATCCCTTTCTTCAGTAGAGGCAGAATATAGAGCCATGACAAAGACGACATGTGAGATCGTCTGGATTCTGGGATTATTAAAGAAGCTAGAAGTACAAGTAAGTAAACCAGTTCTTTTATACTGTGACAATAAGACTGCAAACGACATAGCAGCAAATCCAGTATTCCATGAAAGAACGAAACATATAGAAATTGATTGCCATTTTGTTAAAAACAAAATACAAGAAGGGGTAATAAAAACTTTACACATTCGTACTTCAAAACAACCAGCAGACATCTTCACAAAGCCATTATGTAGCAGACAACATTCATTTTTACTTAACAAGCTTGAAGTTTTTGACATCTACAAACCATAAGCTTGAGGGGGAGTGACAAAATATGGAATGCTTTTGATTGATTTCCCTAAATCTCTACTGGCTAAAATTAAGCAGTAATTAGAGTTTTAATCAATCAGCTTAAATCAAGTGATTGATTGAACAATTACAAGGAATTTTTATATTCATTACTTTCCTTTTTTACACTTACAAAGATGTATAAATTGGCCAATTGTACAGGCTTACAATATACTAAATATACAAATTTCTTCTCTCTTTCTCTTTTCATAGGCATACTCTAGAAGTGTCATTGTCTTGAACTGCTTCTCTTTGTCCTGCTCTTTGTCTCTGTCTCGATTCCTTACACTTTTCACTAAAGATCAAGTATTCTAGCATGATTATAGAGAATGAACCAAAGGGGCAAAAGAAATAATAAGTATTTGTACTTTAATTACATGATGAGTTTGCATCCATTTCATCCTCTGAAGAAATCAAGGGCACTGGAGGCATTTGTATTTCCATTGGCATGGAAGGCCTCTTTGTGAGTATTATATTGAGTGGTACATAATTTCATGTTAGCACTAAAGCAATGGATGGCAAGTTACATCTTCCACATGATTTATCACCAAATTCAAAGTTAATTTGGGCATTCTTTAATGGCTTCAATTGTGTTAAAAAGGAAAGCACTTCAGAACGATTTAAACCTGCAGCTACATGGATTTTTTCTATATTTTTTTTTCATTTTTAATCTTGTTTTTATCTTTTCGAGAGAAACTGTATTTTTTGCTTCTTATTGTTGTCACTGATACCAATGGCTTGGGCTTCTTATTCTAATTTTAATGGGTTCAAGATTGTGAAATTGGAGGATCATTGCCCAACCTCTCTCTCTATATATGGATTTTGATATGAATATTGAATAGACCATTTATGTGATTTTGTATATAGAGAAGTGATTTTTTTTATTTATACTATTTTTTCCCAATTTCATACGTGAAACTTACTTTTTCTTTTTCAAATTCAAATTCTATACCATTGTGTAATTACTTTCTTCATAGCTTTAGTAATATATTTCCATCAAACAAAAAATATTTAAAAAAGAAAAAAAAATGGTTTCAATGATTTTGAAATTTAAAAGATAGGGATAAAAAATGGTTTCAATGATTTTGAAATTTAAAAGATAGGGATTTAAAAATTAAAAAAAAAAATAATAATAATAAAAAAAGAACTGAACTTGAAAAGCAATTGTTTTTCAGGATGGTTTTTACAGGACTTGGAGAATAGAGTCCACAGAATACTTAATAGTATTGTCATCTGAATCAGATCGAGTACGTGATACCAGTGGGTTGGGCTTCTTATTGGCATTTGGCAGTCTAATTTTTTGGATTTGAAATGGGCTCAAGATTTTGATTATGGGAAGTGATTTTTAGAAATTGATCTTCAGCCGCCACTTTAAATGTATTTGTTGTTTCAACAAATTTATCCTTGATTTAAATTACTAGAAATAACATTATAATTTTTTAATACACTCATACTTTATTTTTTAACTTTGAATCTTATATAAACCTTAACCCGAAATCTTAATAACCTAATCTTAAATTAACCTTTTGTTTTATTTTAATTATTTGTTTGTTTGATGAAAATATAATACTAAAATTATGAAAAACATAGCACCATGAATTTGAATCTGAAAGAAATTAGGAGAAAAAATGTTTAAGAAAAAAACCTAATTAAGTTTGATTTGGAAAAAAATGTAAAACAAAAAACCTAATTAAGTTCAAAATTATGGAAAATAAACCTAATTAAATTTAGAGGGTTAGTTTTTGTATTAAACTGGGTTTAAAGAGATTTTTTTTTTTTTTTTTTTTTTTTAAATTATAGAAGAGGTGCACTTGGTTATAGGGAGTGAAAATCAATTAAATGGATGCTAAAAATCACTTCCTTTTACTAATAGATAATATTACTGCCAAATCCAGAATAACACTTATAAAACATGACGTACATGTAAAAAGAAGGTATAAAAAGGAGGAATACTGACTCCTTTCATTTAGAGGTCTTTTTCGGGCAAAAGCATGATGGTTCCTAAAACAAATGCAAAAGCTAATATCTTTCAGGAAATCAAGAATACCCCAGAGTTCAAAATTTCAATACAAGAAGAAGAAGAAGTCTCATATACAGATGGACGTATTTGAAACAGCGAGTTTCTTTCAATTGTGTCTTTGATATATCAATTTGGCTCCTCCATTTAACCATCTGAAGAAAGAGCTCTGGAGACATATCCCCAAGTTCTTTAGAAATTTATCTACAGTAAAGAAATTCAAAGCCAATGATAATACATAAAATACATTCTAATATTAAATCCTTCAGTCTAGTTTACATTTATTAGAAAATCAATCAATTGCACCAATGCCAACGTCGCAAGAAACAAAGGGCTTTGGAGGCATCTCCAAGCTCTGTAAATCACCTTCAAGCATTTGCAATACCATTGGCATAGAAGGTCTCTCTGTTGGATTCCATTGAATGCACCAGAGTCCCACAATGGCAAGTTTCCTGGCAATTTCCTCATCTCCAGCTTCCTCAATATCTAAATTAAGCTCTTCTCCTTGGCTCATTTTGTTGTATACCCACTCAGGAAAGTAAATTTGGCTTTGAATTTCAATTGTAAGATCAATATTCTTTCGACTTCCAACCATCTCTAACAACATCATTCCATAACTAAACACATCTGACTTGTAAGAAACATCTCCGAAATTCCTCGAATAAAGCTCTGGAGCAATATATCCAGCAGTTCCTCTAGCCGCTGTCATTGTTATAATACTTTGTTCCTTTAAGCATAGCTTGGCAAGACCGAAATCTGAAATCTTTGGCAGAAAATTATGGTCAAGTAATATATTGTGAGGCTTGATGTCAAAGTGAAGGATCCTTTGGTTGCATCCTTGGTGCAAGTACTCTACTCCACGAGCAACACCAATTGCAATGTTTTGCAGCTTCTCCCAACTTAATGGACGCTGAGCTGACTCGTTTTCCCTTGAGAGTATAAACTTCTCAAGTGATCCATTTGGCATAAACTCATAAATAAGAGCACGTCGTGTTCCTTCTGAGCAGAATCCTAGAAAGCGAACAATGTTAAAATGGTGTATCCTACCTATAATAGCCACTTCATTGATGAACTCTTCTCCATTTCCTTCTGAATGTTCTAACATCTTAACCGCAACCGGAATTCAATTGGAGAATTTCCCTCTGAAGACGCTTCCATAACCTCCTTGGCCGAGTTTCTGCTTAAATTTACCGGTAATTTTCTTAAGGTCACTATAAGAATATCTAGCTGGATTGAGGGTCCTGTAGTCTTCCAGGAACTTGTCTACTTCAAGTTGAGTCTTTTTTTCACTCTCAGATTTCCATGATTTGTAAACAAGAACTATCACCAACACAAGTAAGATACTGCCTCCAATACTTGGGGCCACGGCCACTAAAATTTTTTTTGTCGGAGAATCTGCATCTCAAAATGAAAAATGTTAGATCAATTATGCTAAAGTTTGTTGATCAATTTTGTTAGAATATTAGTTGTTTGGTCTTAATTTCAGAGTTTTCTTCTTTCAAATCAAATATAGTATCTCACTTAAATCCATGAAACCAGTAAATACCTAAACTTTTCAGTAAGATTCTTCTCTTGTCTATTGAAACAATAAGAAAATAAAATAGTATGTATAATGAAGAGGGAGCAAACACAATGAATAGGCTTTATAGAACAGAGTACGTGAAAAAAAAAATATAATGATGTGATAGATAGTATAAATATAAATTAGAGTATGAAGCTTCATAAAAAAATTGATAAAATTAAAAGATCAGAAAAAATTCATGGTGCTTCAAAATTTCTTAATGATGATAACTTACGATGGCGCGGGTAGTTCGAACAGAATTTTGGATTTTCGTGTTTGCAACACATTACAGAATTGCTTGTCTTGTTGAACCCGCAGTAGTCCCCTGAATTTTCGCAGTTATTGCATTCTTTATGAGGTTTCCATCCTATGAAGATCTCTGGATTTGTCAAAGCCCCTTTTGTAGCATCAGCCGAATCCCAATCAATTGAAGTTCTAACTGTTGTGTAATTACTACAATTTGGAGGCAGAATTTCTTCTGAATATTCGTCTGAACTTATTAGATAAACAAAATTTCTATCATAACTGATGCAATTAATCGGGCCAACTACACTGTAATAATTACTGGTGATTTGAATCCTTTCAGTGCAGTTGAATATTGTGCATTCAGACAAAGAGGAAACATAGAATATGGGGTTCCAGAGGCGACGGCCTAGATAGAATCTGGAGTTTATGAGGTCAGGGACTAGAAGACTTTGTAGTGTGCACGCGGTCTCCTGCGCATCCATAATGGCAATCCAGCCGGAAGAATAAGAAATATTTTGCACATAGTAATCGCTGGAGGAAGAAAGGTGCAGCAATGTCTTGTTATTTGAGCAAGACAATTCAAACCCTTCATGGCCACAAAAGAGTGGTTGAGTTTTGAGTCGAAATGGATATCTAATTTCTGGGCCGTTTGGGCTGCATCTTGTTGGTGGACAGAATTCATCACCATTTTCGGCTCCTGAGTAAGGTGAGAGAAGGAAGAGGACTATACTCAGTACAAGGAACATGGAGAAAGAGAGCGAAAGATGAAAACAAGAAGCAAAGGTGCAATGGTTCTTCGTGTCACTTGTTTAAGCCAATGTTTGTATACCAGGACCCGTCAAGAGGTCGGTCCCTGACATCATGTCGACGTAGTATGATGTAATAAAATTTTAAAACTTTAATTATTAATAAATTTATAAAATAAATTCATCCAAATCCAAAATTCAAATAACAATATAACACAAAATAAATCCAAAATTAAAATCCAAATAATTTTAAAATTTTATTATGTCATGCTAATGTCACCAATCTAAGCCAATCAGACCAGCAATTCAACACTGTTTCCCCGATTTAATAAATGGGTTTAGGATGTACCCTGACGAGATAAAGGTTTGGTTCCTGGTTAAAAAAAGAAAAAAAAAAACATTTATTAATTTTGTTAAGTTTTTTATTTTAATCCAATTATACTTGTGTTAATTTTTATAAATTTGACCCCACTCAGTTTTTTTATAGATATATTTTAAATTAGTTATAATTCCACTCAATTTTCCTAAAATTATTTTAGATCATTTTGAACTTTGACTCACCTACATTTTTCTTAAATCTTCTGTCAGACTAGTTGAGTGGAGCGTAGGCCAAAAAAAATTCTTAGACTGGGCTAGTTTATATATATATATATATATATATATATATATATATATATATATATATATATATATATATATATATATATATATATATAATACAAAAAATACGTTAGCCAATCTCAATGATATAAGAGCATTATTAATGGAAAAAAAAAATTAGAGTTATGCATTTAATGTAATATAATATATTTCCCCTTGATTAATGTAAAATTCAAACGCATATAAATATATATAAAAAAAATCAAGATAAAATGAAAAAATATTATAGGTGACAGTTATTTTTATACAATAGATGGAACATATTTTTCAATAAATATATATATATATATATATATATATATATATATATATATATATATATATATATATATATATATGTTATCTTGAGCCAACAAACGAAACTTAAACTAGATTCAAACTTCACACTGATTCACAGAACATCCACACAAGAAACGCAAGATTTTTACCGTGGTTCGATTATCCTATTTGGATAATCTACGTCCACGTTGAGCTCCGGAAATGGAGAGCTCACAACACTACTAATCTGAATAATATCAATACAGTACAAGATCCAACACAACCATATCAAAATCTCTCAATTTCTACCCAAGAATCAACCCATAACTCACCCAAGAACTCTCACCTGGAATCCTCAAGCCACAAGAGTAAAACTACCCTCAGATTAACTATCAATCACTAATCAATCTACCTAGTTACAAAGATTCTAAAAATGTAGAAAAAAACCAAGAAGAAGTGATAACGCAAATTGCAGAAAACGCAAAAATTCAGATTCGATGTACAGTGAGCCATTTCTTCTTTTATACTTGACTCGTGAAAAGCCTCATTGTTGGATTTCGGAGATTGGATGGACAGGATGCACTCATGACTCAGGCCAAAACTCTGCGTTTCATTTAACTGTGAAACTGCAGCGTCTTCCGTCTTCACTCCAACAATCTCCACCTTGAAGACTTGAAGACTAATCAGTAGTGCAGTAGGCTCTAACCATATCCCTCATAGCTCTAGTTGGTATTGAATTACTCCATAGATAGCAACTTCAAGCAGTGCTTGAATTTTGCTGGTGTGATGATCTTGGTCCCCATATCAGCTGGATTTTCTTCAGTGGGGACTTTCTTCAGCTCAATTAATCCTTGAGCTACCACATCTCTTACAAAGTGAAATCTTACGTCAACATGTTTGGTCCTCTTGTGATAAACTGGGTTCTTACTCAGATGTATAGCACTCTGGCTATCTGAGTAAATTGTGACCTTCCCTTCAGTAAGATTTGCTTCGCATCAATAACCCACCCCTGTAACCACACAGCCTCCTTAATCACATCGGCAATGGCTATGTACTCTGCCTCAGTTGATGAAAGTGCAACTATAAGGTCGCAACGAGATTTCCAAGATATGCGTTTCCTCCTAGTGTAAAGCAGTAAGCAGTTGTGGATTTTCTGGTGTCTTTATCACCTACAAAATCTGAATCTACAAACCCAACAAGATCAAGCACAGTATTGTTCTTACTATACTTTAAACCAACATTCAGAGAACTGTTAATGTATCTTAGAACCTATTTAAGGGCAGTCCAATGCTCACTGCCAGGGTTGGACATGAATCTACTAATAAGTGATATAGCAAACGACAGATCAGGTCTAGTGCTTATCATCGCATACATTAAGGAGCCAATCACATTTGAGTAGGGGATATCATTCATTTTTATCAACTCAGCTTCAGATTTAGGACACTGTTCTTTGCTAAGTATGAAATGATTTGCCAAGGGCATTGTGACAGGTTTTGAGTCATTCATACCAAATTTGTTTATTACTTTCTGCAAATACGCACTCTGTCCTAGTTTTAAGCAATTGTTCCTCCTATCTCTGGATATTACCATCCCTAATATTTTCTTAGCATTTCCCAAATCTTTCATGTCAAATTCTAAATTTAATTTCTTTTTCAGGTCTTGTATCCTAGGCTTGGATCTACTTATTAACAGCATATCATCAACATACAGCAAAAGATAAATGGGCAGATTTTTATCAAGGTCAAAGTAGAAGCAACTGTCATACTTGCTTCTCCTAAATCCCAGGCCTGTTATAAAGGTGTCAAACCTTTTGTACCACTGCCCGGGGGCCTGTTTAAGGCCATATAGGGACTTGTGGAGAAAGCATACATGATCAGGGGCCCTAACATCAATGAATCCTATAGGCTGGCTCATATAAATTTTCTCATCCAAATTTCCATGCAAAAAAGCAGTAGTCACATCTAGTTGTTCTAATTCTAGATTATGGTGAGCAGCAATAGCTAACATTAGTCTGATGGTTTTATATTTCACTACTGGGGAAAAGACTTCATTAAAGTCTATTCCCTCTCTTTGGGTGTAGCCTTTGGCAACTAGCCTGGCTTTATACCTAGGTGGGTCAGAAATTGAAACACCATCCTTAAGTTTATAGAGCCACTTACATTGGATCAGCTTCTGATCTTTGGGTTTGGGTACCAAAGTCCAGGTTCTGTTTACCTCTAAAGAGTGCAACTTTGCCCTCATTGCTGCTTCCCATTTTTCTTTATCCTTGGACTTCATAGCTTCATCATAAGTCTCTGGTTCCGTTCTCTGCGGACCTCTCTGCACTGCAATAAAGCAGAAAAAATCAGTTCTGCATAAGAATAACGAGCTGGTGGCCTTACCTCTCTTCTGGCTCTGTCCCTGGCCAGTTGGTACTGTTGGAGGTTAGTAGGTTGGTGTTCAAATGTCTCTCCAGTGGTGTCTTCTGCTGGTTGTTGAAGTTCAGTTTCAGATTCTGTTTGGGTTTCAGTTTCAGTTTGGGTTGTGTGAGGCTGATGTGTGAGTTGCTCCACCTCAATTGATGTACTTCCAGTTGGGTTAGGGTCAAGTTCAGTGTTTTTAATGCTTCCTTGATCAGTGGCAGATCCTTTGCAAGGGAATTCACATTCATTAAACACAACATCTCTGCTTACAATAATCTTTACCCCTGGAGTCTCCCTATCCCATAATCTATACCCTTTTGTGCCTTCTTGGTAACCTAGAAATATGCACTTGGTAGACCTAGGTTCAAGTTTTCCTCCTACAGTGTGTGCATAGGCAGAACACCCAAAAATCCTCAAATGGCATAAGTCTGGTCTTCTACCAGACCAGATTTCTTCGGGACACTTTCCATTAATAGCAGTAGAAGGACTCCTATTCACAAGATAGGCTGTGGTTGCTAGGGCTTCCCCCCAAAAAGTGTTTGGTAACCCTAAAGTAAACAAGAGACACCTAACCTTTTCTAGTAAGGTACGGTTCATCCTTTGCCACACCATTGTTAGGGGGTTCTAGCTATAGTTCTATGTCTCAAAATACCATGTTCTTTACAAAAGTTGTCAAATTCAGAGTTGCAAATTCCAGACCATTGTCATGTGAAGAGCCTTAACTTTCTTTCCTGATTGGTTTTCTACCAGTGTTTTCCAATCCCTAAACTTGGTTAAAGCCTGATCTTTGGTCTTTAGGAGGAAGGTCCAGACCTTTCTACTGTGGTCATCTACAATAGATAAGAAATAGATGTTCCCACCATGGGATTTAATTTTTTCAGGTCCCTAGAGGTCAGAGTGTAAGTACTCTAAGCAGTTCTTGGCTAGGTGAGTTCCTTTTGAAAAACTAAGTCTATGTTGTTTTCCTAACACACAAGTTTCACAGAATTCAGGTTACTGATGGTGTCCTTTCCAAAACCTCCCTGATTACTAAGGATATGCATGCCCTTTTGACTCATATGTCCTAGCCTAAGGTGCCATTTTTCAGTTATAGTAAGTCCTGGGTGGGTGATGAGCTGTCTGCTAAAGCATTCGAGGTCGAATCACAACATAAAATGTAAAGACCATTCCTCTTTTCCCCTTTGAGAACCAAGTTCTGTTTTTTGTACACATATAAACAACCATTATTAGCCTCATAGGAACACCCAGCCTCATCAAGAGTTCCTAAAGAAATAAGATTCCTTTTTAATTCAGGGATATACCTAACATTAGTCAACTTTACAATTTTTCCATTAGTAAGCTTAAGGGTTATACTGCCTATACCCTTCACCCTACATACTTGGTTATTCCCCATATAAACAGTTTCAGTTTCCTGAGATTCTAGGTTCTGGAACCAATTTTTGTGTGGACTCATATGGAAGGAACAGCCTGAGTCCAGGACCCATTCCTTAGCAGTATCATAAGTTGATACTGTCAAGACCTCAGGCTCCCCCCATTGGTTATCACTAGAAGCAAGATTACTCTTAGTGTTACTCTGTTTAGTTTTCTTCAACCATTTAAAACAATTTTTCTTGATATGGCCAGGTTTATTGCAAAAAAAGCACTTCCTAGTGTCTGATCTTTTATTGTTGTTTCCCTTCCATTTTTTCTTGTTTTTAGACCCATGTTGGTTCTGAATAGACTTTCCTGTTTGACTTGATTCTGCCCTACCCTTTACAAACAGGTTACTCCCAGATCTTTTCTGAATCTTAAGCTCTAATTCCCTAGCTTTAAGACCAGCAACTATTAAATCCACACTAGGTATGGTTCCTGAATACTGAAGGGCATTCTTTACAACTATGTAGTCTTCAGTTAAGGAATTTAATAGGATCATTGCTAAACTAGAGTCACCTAGTTCCTGATCAGTACCTTTAAGAATTAAAGTCATCTTAAGGAATTCATCTAAATTATCCTCAACTGATTTAGTACCATCCATTTTGTACGAAAATAAAGCACCTTTTAAAAATGCAAGGTTAGGTGCTGACTGTAAAGAATACAATGTTTCGAGTTTACCCCATAGGGCTAGAGGTGTTTCTTGTTTCTAGCCCATCTACCTTCCGTAGGACGTTGTCTGACAGATTCATCACTATGAGGTTGTACGCTTCCTCATTGATTTCATCCTTCTTCTTCAGCTTCTCTTCTGGCCATTTGGTTTCGTCTTTCTCCAGGGCAATTCCCACCTTGTTGTGGGACAGCAATGCCTTCATTTTCTTTTTCCAACTCCCAAAATCTATCTTGCCATCATACTGAGTGATTTTTAATCGTGTAGTTGACATCTTTGTTTTTGAACAGTTTGATACTGACTCAAGAAACCCTAGATCGAACTGACAACGTAAATCTTGAACAAATTAGTAAGACTCAGACCTGAATCTTCACCAAGATTTCCTCAATCAGTGAATTTACCACTCGAATCTGTAAACTAGGACTCAAGATTGCTAAGGGAAGCCTTAATTTGAAAAACCCCCAAATTTTAGACAAACCCTAATTTTTCAGAACCCCTAGATCACCGAATAGTCTCCAAATGAATCAAGCCTATTTTCTAATAGCTTTGATACCATTGTTATGCTGAGCCAACAAACAGAAACTTAAACTAGATTCAAACTTCACACTGATTCACAGAACATCCATACAAGAAACGCAAGATTTTTACCGTGGTTCGATTATCCTATTTGGATAATCTACGTCCACGTTGAGCTCCGGAAATGGAGAGCTCACAGCACTACTAATCTGAATAATATCAATACAGTACAAGATCCAACACAACCATATCAAAATCTCTCAATTTCTACCTAAGAATCAACCCGTAACTCACCCAAGAACTCTCACCTGGAATCCTCAAGCCACAAGAGTAAAACTACCCTCAGATTAACTATCAATCACTAATCAATCTACCTAGTTACAAAGATTCTAAAAATGCAGAAAAAAACCAAGAAGAAGTGATAACGCAAACTGCAGAAAATGCAAAAATTCAGATTCGATGTACAGTGAGCCATTTCTTCTTTTATACTGTTGACTCTGTGAAAAGCCTCAGCCGTTGGATTTCTGCAGATTGGATGGACAGGATGCACTCATGACTCAGGCCAAAACTCTGCGTTTCATTTAACTGTGAAACTGCAGCGTTTTTCGGCTTCACTCCAACAATATATATATTATGGAAATTCAGTGATGATCGGTTGAGTAGCTTTTAGCTCAATACTCACAACATACCTATCAAACAATTTGTTTTTCCTATAATAAATACCAAGTAGGAAACTCTTTCCAAATGTTCACTACGTTAATATAAAACCACTGGTGAATGTAGGTTTATTTCAAATTTACACATTCAATTTGAAAATTAAAACTAAACATTGCTATCAATATACAAGCTTTCCTCCATTGATTACGCTAACAAGAGCTCGTTGAACTTGAAGAGTCTAATTCAAATTGAATCTGATCTCTTGCACAGCTATGTTGAGAAGAAAAGAAAGGTTTAGGAGGCATCTGCAAGTCGTCAGTGCTTCCTTCTAACATTTCTCTTACTTTGGTAATTGATGAACGATCCGCTGCGTTCACTTGTATGCACCATAACCCAATTATGCATAGTTTTCGTGCAATCCCAATTTCATTTTTAGCCACATCTTGGAGCTCTAGATCTCCTCCATTGAGTATTTGGTCATATACCCATGATGGGAAGTACGCTTTGCTTGAACGAGTTTCCATTGAAAAGGAATTCCTTCTCCCTCCAGCCAATTCCAACAATAACATTCCAAAACTATAAACATCTGACTTACAAGAAATAACCCCAAAATTCCTTGAAATCAGCTCTGCAGCTATGTATCCTATTGTTCCTCTTGTAACACTAATGGAGACAAAATCATTTTCCTTTGGATAAAATTTTGCGAGGCCAAAATCAGTGACCTTTGGGATGAAATTGTGGTCAAGCAAGATATTGTGAGGCTTAATATCGAAATGAAGAATGCAAACATCACATCTTCCATGTAGATACTCAATCCCCCGAGCTGTTCCTAAAGCAATTTCATGGATTTTCTTCTAAGTAAATGACTGTCCTTTACCCCCCTTTGAGAAGATGTGCTTATCAAGAGATCCGTTAGGCATATACTCATACACACAAGCACGATTTGGTCCTTCTGAACAAAATCCCAATAATTGCACAATATTGACATGGTGAATTCTACCGATAGTGGAGACTTCATTGATGAATTCTTCTACACTAAATTTGGAGTTTTTAACAGTTTAATAGCAACGAAACAACCACTATGAAGCTGCCTTTTGTAAACTGATCCGAAGCCACCTTTGCCTAATTCATAGCTGAAACTGTTTGTCATTGCAATTAGCTTATAGTAAGAATACCTTTTAGGCATCCAAGATTGTTGATTGCGAAGAAATTTCTCTACGTTACCCACTGTTTTCCATTTTTTTTTTAATTATATTTGTTGAAAATATACACAAATATAACACTTGGAGCAAGGATAAATTTGACGATAAGAACAACTGCAACCGTGAAAAAAAAAAATGTCTCAATATTTTTTAGTTAACAGTTAATGCTATAAAGAACAGGAATTCCATAGAGCAAGATTTTAATTACCCACAGAAAGCATACAAAGAGTGCATCAACTGTATAATACTCCCACATGGACAAATAATATGGATCAGCAGTATCTGCTGTTAGTGTATATTAGTGTATGCCCTAGAAACCATTCATGTTGTCGGTTTCAGAGCATTTTGTCTTGTATCTATATATATCATAAATAATAGAAGAAAGAGTTCTTCAATTCATATATGTAAATTGCTTCCTTTATTTAGTCATGCATTTAAAATAAAGTATGTATATGAATTGTCCAGATGATTCATTTAATAGGTAAATGAATTATCGAAAAAGGTTCCTACTGAAAGCAATATAAATTTGGGCAACTATATTGTACAAGAGGGCATATTGGATGCTTCCGAAAGATATCATGAGTTGATATAAGTACGGATGACGATGATAGTCATGTCACTAGGGCATTGGTATGGATTAACGGTTGGTGAACTGCCCCCGAACGTAAGAATAACGACAAATCACTTGGAAAAGCATGTAGTCAATGATTTATCGTTTGGTTATATCAAGATGCGATGTAGTCCTTTGACACGAGACATTGTAGTCGGATCCGATATGGATGCGTATGGTTCATACGGTGTATAAGTCGAGACTAATCATGTTTCGTACAATAAAGCCTATTTGGTCATGCGTTGTTCATATGCGAAACGAACGATGGTCAAGAGGGGATCCATTGACTCGGAAATATAGGATCGAGAGTACCGCTGACTCCATCCGGATTCGAGTTCCTAGACGAACATCGATAAATGTCGAAAAACTGAATCTCTGGCTAGAGTCTATTATTAGTCATACAAAAGTAAGTTTGTGATGACAAGTTCCGGACATATTGATCGACAATTTGGTAGAAGATCGAGTTTAGGATTTTGACGTTCCATGAATCCATACTGATTAGGATATCTCAATGGAGGGACTTTATCGCATGGTACGTATGATCTGAAATGGGTTCGATGAAGTATTTCTTCATCGTGGTTTAGGGACTATGACACATTGCTAGATGTTTACCATAGTCGTTGGGCCTCCGGATAGGTTTTCGGATTCATCCAGAACCGACTCACGGCTAATCCACGGTGGACCTACATGGTCACACCAATAGCCTTGGGAAGTTAGAGAAGGAAGAGAGAAATGATTATCCGAAGAGGGCTAGCACCTTCCGAGGGTAATAACGAGATTTCTATAGTAATAGTTACATAGAAATCATTTGTGACATTTTAAGGGTTAAAATGGTCAAGCAATAATTAATTATATTTAATTATTATATCTTAAAGTGTTAAGATTAATGAGATGAACAAAAAATAACCTTTTAATAGTTAAAGGGTAAAAAGGGGTAAATTTTTGGGTTGTTAATGTAAACTAGTTTAGTTTACATGGGCCCTTGAATAATATTGATTATTCAAAGGGTAGCATATTAAATTCGTGGGGTCCCTTTATAAAATAAGATTTTATTGGGCTTGGAAGTGAAAAATAAATAATTGCAATATTGCCCAAGTATATATAAGTGCAAAAGGTTGCATTTTTGTTCATTCTTGACTAGTTCACAAAAACACAAACCAAAACTCTCTCTCAAACCCAAGGCCACTCTCTAATCTCTCAAGGTGGTGTTAAAGTGTGGAGGTTTCATCCTTTTGAAGCTAATCTTCATCAATCCAAAGTAAAGGAGTAGGTATAATCTCTTTTCAAGCTTTGTTTGAAAAACGGTTTTAGAATCCATGCTTTCATTCTCCATCTTCACCACTCTTCATGCATGCTGATTCTTTCAAATGGTATCAGAGCTAAAAGCTCCTTGCATGTCAAATTTATAAGCAAAAATGACATTTTCCAAGTGTTCTTGTGTTAATCATGTATGAAAGTGACATGCATGTTCTTGTTTTGGCCTAGTAATATGATAATGAAATGTTTATTATTTTTTTCTTTGGAATCAGATTCGGCCATAACATAAAATGTATAAAGATGTTTTTAATTTTTAATTTGAAGCATGCAAGAGTCATTATATGTTTAATTTATAAATATATATATTTTATGGTGACAAAAGTGTTATGCATGCCTTGATAAGTGCATAGAATATTTCTTGCTAGATTCGGCCATGCATGTTCTTTGTTCATTTGATTCTTGTTTTAATAAATAAGTTTGTAATGTGTTTTGGAAGTTGTTCCATAAAGGGTCGAAATGTATGCTTGGATGATGGTTGTTGCATGATGATTTATTTAGAAAAATGTTCATGCATGTTCATTTCCATGACTTTGATTAAATGATTTATGCTTTGACATGCTAAAAGTGTTATCCTTTAATTTGATTAAAGTATATTTTTGCATGAAGTGTATGCAAATGTTGCAAGTGTTTAGTGGTGGAATTTGATGTTAGCATAAAGTTATGGATTATTCATTCATATGATGAATTATGATATTATATATGATGGTGGTAATTTTAATGTAGGATGTTTAATTTGATTAAATTATCTTATATTGCATCATTGCATGGCATAAATTATTATATTTTTTGAAATGTAATAATTTGGTTGTTTGAATGGTTTAAAAAATTGATGATGCAAGATGACATGATTGTCTTTGAGAAGATAAATGTGTCATAAAAAGTATTACTTTAGTTAAAAGTAACTTATGTCATAGAATGATTACTCTTGAAGTAATATATCCCATTTATCTATGCTATGCATGACTTTTGTGAAAAGTATTGAAATGATGATAATAGGTAAATAATATATATCTTTGGGTGGAACATGACAAAAGTGTTTGTGTAATGATTCCTATGAAATGTGTAATTGTTGCATGGCCCAAAGTTATAATTAAATTACCACATGCATATATATATAATATCTATTAATATATGAGATATATTTATATATTTATATATACTTTAAATAATTGTTTATTATATTTGGTATGAATGTTTAATATTTATTTATGTGATGAATGAATATTAGATTAGAAGGTTGATCATGGGCGCCATTTGGTTTTCAAAATATTCAAAAGTGTTTGTAATATTCTTTTATTAAATGGCTTGTAATAATTAAATTTTATTTATTTATTTTAATTGGGCCTGCGTGCCTAAGATCCAATTTGTAATTGAATCGGCTAGACGGGAACCGAAGAGCATCCGAATGACGATCCAATCGAAGATATAGTATTAGGGTAAATAGTTTGCATTTAGGATGTATTTTCGAAAAGCCCCATGATCAACCCACATGCTTTAATTTATGCATATATGTGATATGTATGAATTGTTAATTAAACATGGCATGCTAAAATAAATTAACTAAAAGTTAAACCTAAATCTCCCCAATTTAAAATTATTAAATCCAAGTCTCCCATTGTGGGATAACTAAATTCTTTGATATAAATTTTAATATCCCAAGATTTCTATTATGTGAGGGATATAATCTTTATATCATAGAATTAAGTTGATCTTGTTCTTGGATGGATATTTTCACCTTGACCAAGAATTCTATTATGTGAGGACATGATGAAAATGCCATCCTAAGAAAGCACAATGGTTCGGATTTAACTAGCCTAGGGTACCAAGAATTCTATTATGTGAGGTATCCAAAGCTAAGACAAGGAATATGAATCAAACCTTATATAGTGATATAAAAGGAAAAGAGTTTCCTACTTATTAGACTTAATTAACCAAGAATTCTATTATGTGAGGTTAATTGAATTTGATAAGAAATTGATTCCCCACTAAGAAATTTAATCCAACGAAAATTTCCGGATCCTATTTAAGGGAGTATAGGACTCGAATAAAATAGTGGGAGCTAATTTGATTATGCATTAAAAGGTTTAAAAGATTACAAGACACTAATAAAATTACTTTTCTTTGCAGTTTCATCTTTGTGATAAATAATCGAAAAAAAATGGCCAACAATGTTCTCCTAAGGATAATAGACAATAACATGTTAACCGGACCCAACCTAAAAGATTGGCTAAGAAATCTTAGAATTGTTCTAGATTTTGAAAGAATTGCTTATGTCCCGGAAGCACCTCTTCTACTTGATATTGGACCGGATGCTCCACAAGCTGAGCTTGATGCTCTTGAAAAGTGGAGAGAGGATAGTAGGAGGGCTAAAAATTACATGTTAGCCTCCATGAATAGAGAACTTCAAACTAAGCATGAAGAGGTTTCAAATGCTTATGATATCCTCATAGCTTTACAAGAGTTGTATAGCGAAAATCCAAGAGTGGTTGAGTATGAATTGTGTGCATCCCTCTTTAGCATGAAGTTGAGGGAAGGGGAACTTCCAGCTGATCATACTCTTAAAATGATCAATGGATTAGATCAACTGGATGGATATGGGGTGGTCATGCCAGAGCGCCTCAAAGTGAATTTGATTCTACAATCCCTTCCTCCAAGTTATAAACCGTTTATAACTAACTACAATCTCAATAGGATTGAGAGAAACCTCTCAATCGCTAAATGAGCTTAAAGAATTTCACAGCATGCAGAATGTGAAAGGGAAGGGACATGAGGATGTTTTTGCCGCCTCCACTAGCGGGGCCAATAAAAAGCCCAAAGTGCTACCAAAGAGAGGTCCAAAAGTTGGACCCAAGAATAAGAGCTTCAAGAAGCCGGCAAAGGCAGAAGAAGGCCGATGCAAAAGGAAAATGTTTCCACCTTTGTGGGAAAAGATGGACACCGGAAGAGGAACGTCCCTCAATACCTAACAGAAGAAAGGCAAAGGAAAAGCAGGTATGAACCAATGTCTTATGATTGAATATGAATTAAGTGTTAATTCAGATAGTCATTCCTGGATATTAGATTCAGCAAAGAACATCTCATGTTTGTATGTCTTTGCGAGTACTTGAATAGTTACCGAGGTGACAAAGGGCGAGATCATTTTGAGGATGGCAAATGGGGCACGAGTTGCGGCCGAGGCCATGGGGACTTGCTCACTAAGACTACCTTCAGGACATGTTTTGAATTTGTTTAAAGTATTGTACTTTGAAAAGGCCACAAGAAACATCATTTCTATTTCGCTTTGTGTAAGGCAGGGTTATTATGTCTTGTTTAATGGAAATGAATGTTCAATACATTTTGGAAATGTTTTAGTTGGTAAAAGCTGTGAATACAAATGGTTTGTATGTCTTAGAATTGAATGACTATGCTTCAATCAATACCATTTCTAATAAAAAGAACTCGATCCGAATCAAATCCTAAAATTCTATGGCATCATAGATTGGGTCATATAGAGAGAAGATTAATACACTTGGAGAAAGTGGGATCCTAAACTCATTGGGTTCTGAACCCTATCCAACCTGTGAATCATGTCTCCAAGGAAAGATGACCAAGTCTCCCTTTAAGAGTAAAGGAGAGCGAGCTAAAGAACTTTTAGAACTCATACATACGGATGTGTGTGGACCATTTAGTACTTTAGCTAGGGGAGGATTTGAATATTTCATTACTTTTCTGATGATATGTCACGATATGGGTATTTGTATTTAATGAAATGCAAATCAATCCTTTGAAAAATTCAGAGAATTCAAGAATGAAGTAGAAAAATCAAACCCGGAAAGAGTATTAAAATACTACGATCGATCGTGGGGGTGAATACTTGAGTACGAGTTTCAAGAGTTCTTAAAAGAAAATGGGATCATCTCACAATTGACTCCTCCTTATACACCCTGGCCTTAATGGAGTGTCGAAAGGAGAAATCGTACCTTATTAGATATGGTACGATCGATGGTGAGTTTTGAGACTTACCAATGTCTCTGGGGTACGCCTCCGCGGACGTGCACATCCTTAATAGGGTGGTCCCGCTAAAATCCGCCCGTAAAACACCGTATGAGATATGGTATGGAAAACGTCCCAAGTCTGAATTATATGAAGATTTGGGGCTGCCCACTTATGTTAAATTGGTTAAATCGATAAGCTGGATGTTAAATCCGAGAATTGTCGGCTTCATTGGATATCCTAAAGATAGTTTAGGATATTTCTTTTACTTCCCAAGTGATCAAAGAGTTTGGATCAAGAGAAATGCGCGGCTTCCTCGAGAACGAGTTCTTGGAGGAAGGCGGCGTTGAAGAAATATTGAACTTAAGGAAGAGTTCAAGAGCCAAGAACCGAGATTGTGAAGATGGAACGTCCACTCGAACCTCGTATCGGGATACTATGGTTCCAAAGATGAAAGTCTTCTAGAATGTCGAAACCTCCAGAGATATGGGTTCCCTTGCCTACATGAGCAAGATTTTGAATCTTACTTAGTGGGAGTAGATGATCATGGTGATGATCCTAGAAGCTACGAAGAAGCAATACTAGATAGAGATTCAGAAAATGGTCGGAGGCGATGGATTCGAGATAGAATCAATGCATGCCAATCAAGTATGGTCACTTGTGGATCCACCTGAGGGAATAGTTCCTATAGGTTGTAAATGGGTCTACAAGAGAAAAGTTGGCAAGGATGGGGAGGTAAAGACCTTCAAAGTCTATTGGTGGCGAAAGGTTATACTCAAACAAGGATTGGATTATAAGGTTTGGAAACCTTCATCGTAGCTATGATTAAATCCATCCGTATAATGCTAGCCATCGCAAAGATACCATGATTATGAAATTTGGCATATGGATGTCAAAACAGCTTTCCTCAATCGGTTTATTGAGGAAAACATCTATATGGAATAACCGATAGGTTTTGTATCCTCTGCTGAAAGACATAAGGTATGCAAATTGCATCAATCCATTTATGGATTGAAGCAAGCTTCAAGAAGCTGGAACATTCGATTTGACGACATAATCAAATCGTTTTGTTTTGTCAAGAATCCGGATGAGCCCTGTGTATACAAATGGGTTAAAGATCATGCCATCACGTTTCTCATATTATATGTAGATGACATACTTTTGATGGGAAATGATATAGGCATGATGACGAGGTTAAGGTTTGGTTGTCCAAAACCTTCTCGATGAAAGACTTAGGAGAAGCGACATATGTCCTTGGCATTCGTGTATATAGAGATAGAACGAAAAGGGTAATTGGATTATCCCAAAAATTGTACATAGAGAAAATGCTAAAAAGATTTAGCATGGAGAACTCTAAGAGAGGTCTTTTGCCCTTCACTCATGGTCTTCATCTTTCTAAGGAGATGGGTCCAAAGACCATGAAGAGCGACACGGATGCGTAATGTGCCTTATGCGTCGCCATAGGTAGCTTAATGTACGCAATGCTATGTACAAGACCTGATATAGCTTATGCTGTAAGTGTTACGAGCAGATATCACCTTTCCAAAGTGGGGAGAAACATTGGTTTCGGTTATAAAATCGATCCTTAAGTACTTGAGAAGAACTAAGGATCTAGTTCTGAGTTATGGATGTTCCGAGTTAAACATTCAAGGATACTCAGATTCTGATTTTCAATCAGATATTGATGATAGAAAGTCTACATCAGGGTACATTTTTATATGTAATGGAGTGTTGTTAGTTGGAAAAGTTCCAAACAAACAACCACAAACGGTGACTCCACTAGTCGAATACATTGTTGCTCGAAGGCAGTGAAGGAGGATGTTTGGATGCGAAAGTTCGTAATTGAACTTGGTGTGGTTCCGAACATGGCTTACCCGATAAGCATGTTCTGTGACAATACTGGAGCTATTGCACAGGCAAAGGAACCAAGGGCACACCAAAAATCCAAACACATTCACGTAAGTATCACATTTTGAGAGAATTTGTTGGAGCCGGAGAGATTTTGATTCAAGACTCCTTCAGCAGTAAAATGTATGTATCCACGATCATGGCGATGACATTCAAGCAATTGGACCATCATCTTGAGAAGATGGGTATGAGATACAACATCGAATGGCTTTAGTGCAAGTGGGAGTTTGTTAGTGTATATTAGTGTATGCCCTAGAAACCATTCGTGTTGTCGGTTTCAGAGCATTTTGTCTTGTATCTATATATATCATAAATAATAGAAGAAAGAGTTCTTCAATTCATATATGTAAATTGCTTCCTTTATTCAGTCATGCATTTAAAATAAAGTATGTATATGAATTGTCCAGATGATTAATTTAATAGGTAAATGAATTATCGAAAAAGGTTCCCTGCGGAAGCAATATAAATTTGGGCAACTATATTGTACAAGAGGCATATCGGATGCTTCCAAAGATATCATGAGTTGATATAAGTACGGACGATGATAGTCATGTCACTAGGGCATTGGTATGGATTAACGGTTGGTGAACTGTTTTTCGAACGTGACCGAATAACGACAAATCACTTGGAAAAGCATGTAGTCAATGATTTATCGTTTGGTTATATCAGTGCACGATGTAGTCCTTTGACCTGAGACATTGTAGTCAGATCCGATATGGATGCGTATGGTTCATACGGTGTATAAGTACGAGACTAATCATGTTTCGTACAATAAAGCCTATTTGGTCATGCTTGTTCATATGCGGAAACGAACGATGGTCAAGAGGGGATCCATTGACTCGAAATATAGGATCGAGAGTACCGCGACTCCCATCCGGATTCGAGTTCCTAGACGAACATCGATAAATGCGGAAAACTGAATCTCTGGCCAGAGTCTATTATTAGTCATACAAAAGTAAGTTTGTGATGACAAGTTCCGGACATATTGATCGACAATTCGGTAGAAGATCGAGTTTAGGATTTTGACGTTCCATGAATCCATACTCGATTAGGATATCTCAATGGAGGGACTTTACCTGCATGGTACGTATGATCTGAAATGGGTTCGATGAAGTATTTCTTCATCGTGGTTTAGGGACTATGGCACATTGCTAGATGTTTACCATAGTCGTTGGGCCTCCGGACAGTTTCCCGATTCATCCAGAATCGGCTCATGGCCTAATCCACGGTGGACCTACATGGTCACACCAATAGCCCTGGGAAGTTAGAGAAGGATGAGAGAGAGAAATGATTATCCGAAGAGGGCTAGCACCTTTCGAGGGTAATAACGGGATTTCTCTAGTAATAGTTACATAGAAATCATTTGTGACATTTTAAGGGTTAAAATGGTCAAGCAATAATTAATTATATTTAATTATTATATCTTAAAGTGTTAAGATTAATGAGATGAACAAAAATAACCTTTTAATAGTTAAAGGGTAAAAAAGGGTAAATTTTTGGGTTGTTAATGTAAACTAGTTTAGTTTACATGGGCCCTTGAATAATATTGATTATTCAAAGGGTAGCATATTAAATTCGTGGGGTCCCTTTATAAAATAAGATTTTATTGGGCTTGGAAGTGAAAAATAAATAATTGCAATATTGCCCAAGTATATATAAGTGCAAAAGGTTGCATTTTTGTTCATTCTTGACTAGTTCACAAAAACACAAACCAAAACTCTCTCTCAAACCCAAGGCCACTCTCTAATCTCTCAAGGTGGTGTTAAAGTGTGGAGGTTTCATCCTTTTGAAGCTAATCTTCATCAATCCAAAGCAAAGGAGTAGGTATAATCTCTTTTCAAGCTTTGTTTGAAAAAGCTTTGTTTGAAAAACTGTTTTAGAATCCATGCTTTCATTCTCCATCTTCACCACTCTTCATGCATACTGATTCTTTCATCTGCAGAATCACACAGGAAGTACAGTCAAGAATAAGAATTTTGAGGAAAATTTTGACAGAAACCATACAAAGAGTGCATCAATCTCGCAATAAATATTGGAGAGAATAAGAACAATAATTTGATCATGGAAACTATACCAGATAATTGAAATAGTTCGCGCAATGGTTGAAGCATATAATCCCGCAAGAACAATAGATAGTCAACAAAACTCTCTGCATAAGCGTGCAAGAAATAAAAATTAAGCCGGGACAGATGATTCAAAAAAATTGAGAAAATATAAATCAATTAAAAATATTCATCACAACCTCAACACGTATGTATACAGAAAGATAAGCTTACTTTTAGAGCAATAGAAACGTAGTGTGTATCTGAGGAGCCTAAAGCCGTAGAATATATCATATCAATAACAATCACCGTTGTACCAGCGAAGATCAAAGCCTAACTGCAGCAAATTCTGGATGGTTTCATAGGAAAGATTTGTCTGAATTGGAAGAATCATAGGAATACTTGAAATGAACGAGCATGAATCTTGACGATCGGTTGTTGTCGATCTATCATCATGGTAGACATAGACATGACACCGGTTTCCACTCAAACAAGGAACTCTTGTGTACAACGGATGACTGAAATTTGAAGGGCAGCTCAAAAACTGGGCTTCTGTATAGAGCTTAGTATGTTCTCTTGTAGAAATGGAAGATATTAAGTCTAATTGAATTCATGTTCTCATAAAATTGGCAACGGAAGTTTCAGAGACCGCGCAGGTTGGGATGGAAGGGCGCCAAAACTTCCATTGGCTAAGTTAACGTCAACAACCTTAATGTAATTGTGAAGACCGAAATGGTGCCGTGTCACTTAACCAAGCCATCGCTGCCCCAAGCATGAATCTGGACCATCAGTTTTGAGAAGATCCAACGGCTGTGCTTAGTCCATCCTAGTCAACGATATATAAGTGAACTTTTCTCTTTAGTTTTCAAGTTTGTAATTCAATTGAAACAGGGTTAGGTATTTGCTCTACTAGGGTTCATCCTTTGTTCTGAAATCTTGGTTCTATGTAACGGGTTGAGTGATTGATTTGTCATTCTGTTTGAGGGGTTTTGTCTCTCGGTTGGCTGGGATTCTGGGTGTATAGTTTCCAGGGCTATTAGTTACCAGATAGGGTGATTTCGGGTTTGATTGAATCTTTCGATCTTGTGTCTATAATTTGTAAATTGCTTTCCAAATAGTGCAATGAGCTTCGATGTTTCCAGAGCTCAACGTGGACGTAGCTTTCCAAATCTTGGAAAGGTGAACCACGGTAAAATTGTGGTGTTCTTGATCTTTTGTGGATGTGTATTATTTGGTTATAATCTGTGGTTTGTGAGTGTGTTATTACAACAGTGGTATCAGAGCATTTTCACCTTAGAGCCTAGAATGAGTCTTGAGATCCGAATTTGAGGAAAAATTAAATTCTAGGGTTTCATAGAAATTAGGGGTTTTCTAAAATTTCGAGTTCTAGGGTTCTTAGGAGTCTTTAGTATTTCTTCAAACCAGAAATAATCTAGAATCAACACTGATTTCTGATTATGAGCACTACTAGTTCCACCCGCATGGAAATTGCGCGCTACGACGGAAAAATTGACTTCAATTCTTGGAAGAAGAAAATGCAGGCCCTACTTTCGCACAATAAAGTAGAGATTGCACTAGAAAAGGATGCTGAAAAGTGGTCAGCGGACAAGTTAAAAAGAAAGGCAAAAGTAGACGAGGAGGCGTACAACTTGATCGTGATGAACTTGGCAGACAACGTGCTTAGGAAAGTGGACGGATTGGAGGCTCCAATCGCACTCTGGGGTAAACTCGAAACTCTGTATGCTTTACAATCTGCACCAAATCTTGCTTTCTTGAAGGGTGCACTTTTTTCATATAGAATGGACAGTAGTAAATCAATAGAAGATAATATTGATGAATTCTTGAAAATGACCATAGTCCTAAAGGGTACTGACCAGGAATTAGGTGAAACGAGTTTAGCAATGATCCTGATAAACTCACTGACCGAAGACTATCAAGTTGTTAAGAATGCTTTACAGTATTCAGGCACAGTCCCTAGTGTAGTCTTATAGTATCAAGACTAAAGGCTAGGGAATTGGAATGGAAGGTTCAGAAAAGAAGTGGCAATAATCTGTTTGTAAAAGGTAAACCTGATCTAGGTAGTTCCTCTAATGGCATGCAAAGAAACAATTGGTCCAAGGCTAAAAAGAAAGGAAAATGGGCTAACAAGAAAGGGGAGACTAGAAAATGCTTTCACTGTAATAGGCCTGGTCATTTAAAAAAGAATTGCTATGATTGGATTAGGAAACAAAAATCAATGAACACTAAGAGCAATGTTGCATGTATTGATAAAAATATTATTGATCCAGAAGTTCTAACTGTGTCTAGAGCAGATCAGACTCATGACTGGGTATTAGACTCTGGATGCTCCTTCCATATGAACCCTAACAGAGAGTGGTTTCAAGATTTTAGGGGTGGTGAATATGAAACTGTCTATATGGGTAACAATAACACTTGTAGAGTGTTAGGATTAGGTAACATTACCCTAAGGCTAGATGATGGAAAAATTATTGTGTTATCAAATGTTAGGTACATTCCTGAACTAAAGAGGAACCTAATATCCCTAGGTACCCTAGATGAGTCAGGATGTAGCTATAAGGCTGAAAGGGGTTGTATAAATGTGTTTAAGAATAATCATATTGTTCTAAGGGGGTCAAAGAAGAATGGGCTATACATTTTGTGTGGCAGTTATTACTCTGAGAATGGGAACAATGCCTTGGTCTCCACAAATCTGAATGATACTGATAAGTGGCATTCAAGGTTAGGTCACATGAGTGAAAAGGGTATGAGTATTCTTAGACAATAGGGGTTATTTGGTAGAGATAAAATAACAACCCTAGATTTCTGTGAAACTTGTGTTTTAGGAAAACAACATAGAGGTAGTTTCACCAAAGGTATACACTTATCCAAAAACTGTTTAGAGTATCTATATGCTGACCTTTGGGGTCTGAAAGAATTAGATCTCATGGGGGGAATTCCTATTTCTTTTCAATTGTTGATGACTTCAGTAGAAAAGTTTGGGTATACCTACTGAAGTCTAAAGATGAGGCACTGTCTAAGTTCAAAACCTGGAAGACACTTATGGAAAATCAAATTGATAGAAAAGTAAAGGCTTTAAGGACTGACAATGGTTTAGAATTCTGCAATATGGAGTTTGACAATTACTGTAGGGATCAAGGTATATTAAGGCATAGAACAGTTAGGAAAACCCCTCAGCAAAATGGAGTTGCTGAGAGAATGAACCGAACCTTGTTAGAAAAAGTCAGGTGTCTCTTATTCACCTCAGGTCTCCCAAAAACTTTTTGGGGAGAAGCATTGACCACTGCTGCCTACTTAATAAACATAAGCCCTAATAGTTCCATAGGTTTCAACTGTCCTGAGTCAAAGTGGTCAAGAAGAGAATTAAACCTTAGCCATCTAAGAGTGTTTGGATGTGCTGCTTATGCACATACTAGTGATGGGAAATTAGAGCCCAGGTCCATAAAGTGTCTATTTTTAGGATACCAGGAGGGCACTAAAGGTTACAGATTGTGGGATAAGACTGCACCAGGGGTTAAGATTATTACTAGCAGAGATGTGATTTTTAATGAAGGGGATTTCCTTTGCAAGTTTGCTAATGTTGATGCAGGATCTCCAAGCAACAATGTAACATAACCAAACACTACACCAATTGAGGTGGAGGTAACCATCAGCAACCTGCATTCACCCACACGAAGAGTATCCCCTCTGCACTGCAAGAAGGAATTGATATCGATGAACTCCGACCTCCAAAATGAGGATGAAACAGAGGAGGCCCAAGGCCCCTTGCAGGATGATTTGCAGGATTACCAACTGGCAAGGGACAGGACCAGAAGAGACATAAGGCCACCAGCAAGATACTCATTTGCAGAGCTAGTCTATACGGCCCTAATGGCAGGAACTGAAATTCTGAGGATAGAACCAGAGTCATACTCTGAAGCAATCACCTCAAAGGACAAGCATAAATGGTGGCAAGCAATGACAGAGGAAATGAACTCTACAGGTAAATGAGACTTGGTCCCTAGTCCCTAAACCTAAACACCAGAAAATTATACAGTGTAAATGGTTGTATAAGATTAAAGAGAGTGTAGATTAAAATGAACCACCTAGATACAAAGCTAGATTGGTGGCCAAGGGGTTCACCCAAAGGGAGGGCATAGACTTCAATGAAGTCTTCTCTCCCGTTGTTAAATATAAAACCATTAGAATGATGTTGTCGTAGAGTCACCAAGACCTAGAGTTAGAGCAACTTGATGTGAAAACAGCATTCCTTCATGGGGATTTAGAAGAACAAATTTACATGGCCCAACCAATAGGTTTTGTAGACTGCCTTAGACCAGACCATGTATGCAGACTGCATAAGTCCTTGTATGGACTTAAACAGTCCCAAACAGTGGTATAAAAGGTTTGATACCTTTATACTTAACCTAGGATTCACTAGGAGCAAGTATGATAACTGTTTTTACTATGACTTGAAAGATGTCATGCCTATTTACTTGTTGCTTTATGTTGATGATATGCTCCTGATTAGTAAATCAAAATCAAAGATAACTGAACTAAAATCTAGACTTAGTTCTGAATTTGATATGAAAGACCTAGGAGTGGCTAAGAAAATATTGGGAATGATGATAAACAGAGATAGAACCAGGAATACCGTAAAGGTTCATCAAACACCATACCTACAGAAGCTAGTTACCAAATTTGGAATGTCTGATTGTAAGCCTGTAACAATGCCTCTTGCAAATCATTTTATTTTGTCTAAGTCCCAATGTCCAAAGAACTCTGCTGAAACCATAAAAATGGAAACTGTCCCTTATTCAAATGTGATAGGGTTTGTGATGTATGCAATGATTAGCACTAGACCAGATTTAGCTTTTGCAATTTCTTTACTGGGTAGGTTCATGTCAAATCCAGGAAGTGATCACTGGATTGCATTGAAATGGGTACTCAGATATATAAATTGTACTGCATGTATAGGTTTAGAGTATTGTAAAAGAACATCTACACTTGATCTTGTGGGGTTTGTGGATTCGACTGCGTGACAGGGATAAGCAGGAAGTCAACCACCGCCACTGCTTCACCCTTAGAGGGAATTGCATCAGCTGGAAATCACAACTCCAGCCTCTAGTTGCCCTATCAACAACTGAAGCAGAGTATATGGCATTGGCAGATGGCTTCAAGGAGGTTGTATGGATGCAAGAATTTTTGACAGAATACCTTGATCGACAAAGAAAGTGACTATCTTCTCGCATACCAAAGTGCCATCTCGTTAAGTAAAAATCCTATCTACCATGAGAGAACAAAACATTTGGACGTGAGATTTCACTTCATCAGAGACCTAATTACCAGAGGACAGATTGAGTTAAAGAAAGTTCCCATTGACGAGAATCAAGCAGATATGGGAACAAAAATTATCAGTCCAGCCAAGTTCAAGCATTGCATGAACTTGCTATTCCTGAAATAATCAAAGCATCACCAGAGCTATGAGGGAATAAGTTGAGGCAAATTGCACTAGAAAGGGGAGTCAGTAAGAGAGTGGGTTTTATGTCTTCAAGGTGGAGATTGTAAGTGTGAAGACTGAAATGGTGCTGTGTCACTTAACCAAAGACGCTGCTGCTTTCAAGCATGAATCTGGACCATCAGTTTTGAGAAGATCCAAATGGGCGTGCTTAGTCCATCCTGGTCAACGATATATAAGTGAACTTTTCTCTTTAGTTTTCAAGTTTGTAATTCAATTGAAACAGGGTTAGGTATTTGGTCTGCTACGGTTCATCCTTTGCTCTGAAATCTTGGTTCTGTGTAACGAGTTGAGTGATTGATTTGTCATTCTGTTTGAGGGGTTTTGTCTCTCGGTTGGCTGGGATTCTGGGTGTATAGTTTCCAGGGCTATTAGTTACCAGATAGGATGATTTCAGGTTTGATTGAATCTTTCGATCTTGTGTTTGTAATTTATAAAATGTTTTCCAAATAGTGTAGTGAGCTTCGACGTTTCCGGAGCTCAACATGGACATAGCCTTCCAAATCTTGGAAAGGTGAACCAAGGTAAAATTATGGTGTTCTTGATCTTTTGTGGATGTGTGTTATTTGGCTATAATCTGTGGTTTGTGAGTGTGTTATTACAACACTTAATTATCTGATCATCATAAGAAATTTCTTTCACATAGTATTTTCCAGAACGGTATCGTAAGATGGGTTTGTTGCTCTGGCAAGTAAGTTCAAAAACAGAATCACTGAATTCCGTTGGAGGGTCCTTTAACCAGAATGGGTATCATATATCTTTTATGTCTCCACATGAAGAAGAACACGCAGCTTGTTGCACTTCACCAATGAATAGAAAGAGCAACAAAGAAAACAGAATGTTTGATGATTCCCCCCTTCTCATGGTTTCTTCCTCTCCTAGGATACTACCAATGGCAATTTGGATATAAAAATATGATAGAAATTGGAAAGATGCTTTATGGCCATGTCGAACTGTACTTATAAGTCCATTAAACAAAATCCGCTTTGATTTCAAAGGAACAAAAAACTAGATACTTCGCGTCCCATACATGCACGCCAATCAAGCACGCTACAAAGACAAAATAGCCCATTAATTTGGAAAAATAAAAAAGGAAAGCACTTCATTATAGATTTAATTGATTTTAAAGTTGGCAAAAATATATATGTTGATGCGTGATTTTGACACCAACTAATTGACACATGCACAGCGTTGATTGGGCTAGGAACACACATGAAAATGGATTGTGAATATGAACTAAATGCAATGAGAGTTTTTAAAGTGGTTCGGATGCTAAGGTAGCAAATCCTACATCCACTGATTTGAATTAATATGGTGGGTCAGGTCGCTAAAGCGGACTAACTTACAAATGATTGAAAAGTAAATACAAAGCTTTGCTAAGAGAGAGAGAAATTTCCAATGTCAAGTGATCGAATCCCCTTAATGAAGGGGTCTTCCCTTTCTTATACCTAGCTAAATGCGTGTAATGATCATTAAATCCTTGGGTTGGTGTGTGTGTCAGGATGTAATCTGGCTTTACGTCCCATTACCCATTTCCCAAGCCGATTTTACGCGATTTGGAGCAGGTTAACGGACACGTGGGAGCTGTGGGCGCTTAGCGCGCCCGACGTAGCACTTGCTCGACAGCACCACGTTTCATCACGCAAATCAACATCAGCCAATTTGTTTTCTTGGGCATAACAGAAGCCCCCTAGTTTGTAAGGTTTGAGGATCGAACCTTGGAAACTAAATCATGCCGCAATTGAAGGTTCTGGTTGTTTCGACCAATGGGAGCCCAAGTCTGGGAGAGGCCTCTGCGAACACGACCTCGCACAATTCTTGCTCAAACGACCTGACAATCGTCATTTTAACGACCTGGATTCGTCGGACACTCTTTTCCAAGCCTTGGAGAGATTCAATGAACCTGCATCCACGCTCGTCAGCGCCCGCACGTGCCCGCAGTTGTCGCACGAGCATTAAATGCGTTGTACTGACTCGACGTCGTTTTGACAACTTTAACTGCACGACGCATTTGAAACGATGACTCCTATCACGGCATTTAATGCGACGTGGGGCGCATTAAATACAGGGAGAGAGAAAAGGCTGTCGTTTCGGTTCCAAGAGGTAGCAACCGTCGATTCGCAATCCATATAAAAACTCACATTTTTCAGATGAGGTCACGAAAATCCCTTTTGCTCCGAGTGATAAGCCTTTGCAAACCAGAAATTATCCTTTTCCGATCGGCGCTTCTCAGGCAACTGAAACGAGTTTCGGCCTCGGTTACGCATCCTAGAAGGTAAGATTCTCTTCTTTCTTTTTTTTTTGCATTTGTTTGGTTGGTGGGCAATGGCGTTGGGTCTCCTGGTGTTCCACCAAAGACGCGCCACTG
The DNA here is from genome assembly GCA_026229545.1 of Pistacia atlantica. Lineage (NCBI taxonomy): Eukaryota > Viridiplantae > Streptophyta > Magnoliopsida > Sapindales > Anacardiaceae > Pistacia > Pistacia atlantica. The sequence goes on along the minus strand of CM047902.1, from coordinate 2,869,036 downwards.
TTGCCAGACTCGAGCCGTGGGTGACGGCTCGAGTTACTATTAGGGTTTTAGGAATTTGTCTCCTGCTATCGCACGGGACAAAATACGAAGGCCTAAATGACCATGTCTATCGGTGTTGCAGACTCTGGAATAGAACCGTCAACATCCAAACCCGAGGAAGGAGCCAGCTCGTTCTTGTGGGAAGTTCCCGAGGACCCATCCCTTGACGTCTTCTCGGTTCTCACCCAAGAAGAGCTGGATAGGATTAAGAAACAGTTCAATGTCCAAGCAGAGGTGTTCCTCGACCACACTCGGTAGTCACGGCATCCTACTGACGGCCTTGCTGCGATCTCCGAGGAGATCTTCAAGGGTGAAGGGATGATTCCCTTCCATCATTTCATCAGGTCGGTCCTGGATCACTTCGGGATCGCACCGATGCAGCTCACACCAAACGCGTATGTCATCGCCATTGTGATGTACATCGCGTGCTGCGAAAGCAGCTTGGGTGAGCCAACGGTAGTGGAGCTCGGTGTCGCCTATTACTTTAAAAAGAGTAGGGATAAGGATTCATATTACTTGTCCTGGTGACCTACCATCGCCGAGGGGATACATAGCTATCCCAGCAACGCGGGGGCTTACGAGACAAAGTTTTTCTTTTTCAGCTATGACGGCTACTACCGCTTCCAAAAACTAAGTAGGTTCTTCCACGCTAGGTATATAACCTGTTCGCATGCTTTATGATAACGACCTGTATTCTTTTGCAGTTAGCAGAACGACCAGCCAAGACTTACTTGATGACCCGGACAGGCTCGTATCTTTTGGAGTTCTTCCTAAGGAAAGCCGGGACGCGAGGAAGCTCGTGACAACCGCGAACTTGCGGAAGTACGGTTTTATCAATAGCAAAGCGTCTTTACAGCCCCCAGAAGGTAAGTTACATTGATTTCCTTCCTGGTCGCAGAGTAGTTTTGTTTACTAACGCACTTGCATGCAAAAACTATGCCCCCGAAGGAGTCCGAGCAGCCTTGCCGAGCACCGTTCGTCTTCCCTCGATCGAGGAGGGAGAGAGCGGCCGAAGCTGCTCGTCCCATTCTTGCACAAACGGTGCGAACTGTCGCACCTTCACGGCCCCTCCCCCGTGCATGAAGCGGACAGGCGGTAATGAGTCACTGTGGGGCACCACCGCGCGCCTAGGAGGTAAGGCTCCGGCCCAAAGGTCGAAGAAGAGGAAACAGGTTCAGGCCGAAGAGTCTGAGACCGAATCGAAGGAGGAGCCCTTGAGGTCACGAAAGGACTCAAGGAGGTCAGGCAAGGAACCTGCAAGTGAGGCAATCACCGCCGACAAGGCGAAGGACATACCAGTGCTGGACTTGTTGGGGAGCCTGCCTGAGTACCTGCAGCCGATAGTCTATTCTCTGCTCGAGTGTGGACTATCGGAGTCTTACGATGAGTTCGCTGACACGGGCGACGACCTGATGACCACGTCGTTCCAGCATCTAAGCAAGGTAAACGAGCTGCTCTTAAAATTTTGTTCTGGTTCATTTCTAACCATTTCTTGCTCGCAAGCTCTACTTGCGAAGAGGATGTCTACGGAGAGGACTCGGCTGGGAGCCGCAAAGGGGTCCAGCGACCTACAGGAGGAGGTCGCGAAGCTCAAGAAAAGCCTAGAGTCCGTCGAAGCTGAAAGAACACAAGCATTCGATGCGGCGAACAGGTATCTGAGCCAAAAGGATGTTGTTTTACGAATGGTGGACTTCCAAAAGGCAGAGCTTGAGCGACGTGCGGAGGATGTGAAGGAACTCCAAAGGACAACCGCCAGGCTCTCCAAAGTGGTCGGGGAGAAGGACCAGGAGATCCAGGCGACCTCCATATGGGCCCAGCGAGTTGAACAGGAAAGAGAGGCCTCCGAACAGCAGAGGCAAGCTCTTGAGGCCGAACTTCAGGAGAGTCGGGAATAGATTGCTTCACCTCCGATCAAGAAATATTGATTCTGCAGGAGGAGAGGGAGGAAAAGGCCAGATCCCAGGCGATCGGGTGTATTTATTCCCTCCGATTAAGAAACCCAGATATGGACATTTCTGACCTCTCGGAGAGGTGGCAAGAGACTTTGCTGATCATGGCTAAGGAAGACGATCGGGCATGTCACCCAATCACTCCAACCTTGAGGCAAGGGTTCTAGTTCGAAGGATCCCCAGGCCATTGTGAGTGTAATGAGTTGACTCCATTGTAATTGGGTCTGACTTTTGTTTGTACATAAATGAAGATACATTTTCTTTTCAATTGCAGTTCGCTTTTTCATACATAAGTTCAATTTACAATTCAGTTTTACATAAGCAATATTACATGCGAATTCTTACACGCGAACAAAACACATGCGAACTGTTTCCAGCGAACAAAATTGTGCTTTACATTAAGAATAAAACTAACAAAAACTAATTGAGAGCTGAGTTCGGGATTACTGATAGTATGGCCAGAGGTATTCGGCATTCCAAGCTCGGGGTACTTTGGAACCGTTCAATCTTTTGAGATGGTAAGTCCTCGATCTGATTACCTTGTTGACCCGGTACGGTCCTTCCCAGTTAGGTCCTAGTACCCCCGCACTCGGCTCTCTGGCCCCGAGGAGAACTTCCTTTAGCACACGGTCCCCGACCTGGAAGTCTCTTCGCTTGACCTTCGAATCAAAAAACTTCTTTGCTCGCTGCTGGTAGGCTGTTATCCTTAGCGAAGCCTTGCTGCAATGCTCTTCAACGAGATCCAAACTTGCCCTCATAAGTGCTTCGTTTTCAGCCTCATCGTACAAGTCCCTTCGAAGAGAACCAGTTCCCACCTCCACAGGAATCATCGCTTCGCAGCCATAGGCCAACGAAAAAGGGGTCTCTAAGGTGGAAGTTCTTGGAGTTGTCCTGTACGCCCATAAGACTTCGGGGAGATCGTCAGCCCAATTTCCTTTAGCAGCCCCGAGGCCTTTAGAGTGTGCTTGATGGTCTTGTTGACTGCTTCAACTTGGCCATTTGCTTGCGTCCGGCGCGAGGCGAATTTTTATGGATGCCCTACTGCGCAGTGCCGCTTGAACTCCTCGTTGTCGAATTGCTTTCCATTGTCTGAGATGAGGGTGTGGGGAATTCCGTAGCGACACACTATGTTCTTGAAAACGAAGTTTTTTAGCTTTCTAGTCGTGATCGCGGCCAGAGGTTCAGGTTCCACCCATTTTGTGAAATAATCGACCGCGACCACGGCATACTTGACCCCTCCCTTTCCAACTGGCATGGGACCGATAAGGTCGATCCCCCACATGGAAAATGGCCAGGGGCTAGACATTGTTATCAGCTCGTGCGAGGGGGCTCGCGGAATGTTCGCGAACCGTTGGCACTTATCACATTTTTTGACAAAATTGTGCGCATCTTCCTGGATCCGGGGCCAATAATATCCCTGACGAACAACCTTGTTCGCGAGATCGAGCGTCATATGATTTTCGTAGATCCCTTCGTGAATTTCCCTCATGATGTAGTCTGCCTCTTCACTGGTTACACATCGGATGAGAGGGGTACTGAATCTCCTTCTGTACAGCTGGCCCCCCATGAGTGTGTAACGAGCAGATCTTGCTCGCAGGACCCTTGCCTCGACCTTGTCGTCTGGCAAAGTCCTATCCTTGAGGTACTGGAAAATAGGAGTCATCCAGGAATCCGGTCGAGTCATGTTCACGGCTGCTTCGGACAGCTGATAATCGAGCCTCCTACGAAACGAATGAGGGAATGTTGTCCTGGTCTAAGTCCAACGATGAGGCTATCTTTGCCAAGGCGTCCGCTATAAAATTGCTGTCTCTGCGGATCTGCGTGATTTCAAAATGATTTAATGACCCCAGAGCAACCTTGGCCTCTTTCAAGTAGCGGACCATGTTCTCTTCTTTAGCTTGGTATTCCCCTAAAATTTGGTTGACGACCAGCATGGAGTCGCTGTAAATGCTGATCACGGTTGCACCCATTTCTTTGGCAAGTCGCAACCCGGCGAGCAGGGCTTCATACTCAGCCTCATTATTGGTCGCCTTAAACCCAAACTGGAGAATACCATGAATTCGAGCCCCTTCAGAGCTTACAACGAGAAGACCAGCACCAGCCTTTTTCCTGTTTGATGACCCGTCGACGTAGAGGTTCCAAGTCGACAGGTTCTGCATACTTTCTTGCACGACTTCTCTGGGCTGTTGCTCGCTCGGGAGATAGGAAAATTCTGAGATGAAGTCTGCAACAGCCTGCCCTTTAATGGTTGATCTGGGCTTGTACTTCAGGTCGAATTGGCTCAGCTCCATGGCCCATTTGAGCAGCTTACCCAAGGCTTTTGGTTTCTGAAGGACCTGCCTGAGGGGATAATTAATCATTACGTTGATTGTATGGGCATGGAAGTAAGGTCGTAGCTTTCTGGACGCGATCAGCAAAGCAAAGGCTAGTCGCTCCATTTCTGGATACCGCATCTCGGTATCCGATAAACGCTTGCTTGCATAATAGACTGGCCACTGCACCTTTTCCTCCTCCCGCACTAAAGCTGCACTAACCGCGAACTGAGAGACGGACAGGTAGATTAGCAGGATTTCCTGTGGAAGAGGCTTAGAGAGGAGGGGTGGCTTCCCCAAGTGTTCTTTTATACTCTGGAATGCCTGCTCGCATTCGGGAGTCCATTCGAACTTCTTGTTCACCTTTAGAACATTGAAAAATGGTAAGCAGCAATCTGTTAGCCTCGATATGAAGCGACTAAGTGCCGCTATCCGCCTATTTAGACTCATGACCTGCTTTCTTCTTTGGTCGGGCTCTATCGAGGCGGGCTTGAATCTTCTCGGGGTTTGCCCTTTCATGCCCCGCGGAACCATATATCCCAGGAACTTTCCCGATGACACTCTGAACGAACACTTGAGAGGGTTTAGCTTCATTCTGAAGAGTCGAAGAATGTCAAACATCTCAGCGAGATGCGCAATGTGTTCTGAGGCGACCTGGGATTTGACCAGCATATCGTCCACATAGACTTCCATTGTCTTCCCGATCTGGTCGAAAAACATTCGGTTGACCAACCTCTGATAGGTCGCGCCCGCGTTCTTGAGACCGAAAGGCATAACTTTGTAACAGTATAGCCCTCGGTCCGTAATGAAGGACGTATGCTCCTCATCCGGTCCATACATCGGGATTTGATTGTATCTCGAGTACGCATCCATAAAGCTCAGCAACTCGTGCCCTGAGGTGGCATCAACGCGCATCGGTAGGGGAAGGTCATCTTTCGGGCAAGCCTTGTGGTCGATGCCCGACAACGCAGGTCCGCCACTTGCAGTTTGGCTTCTTTACCAGGACCGGGTTGGTGACCCAGGTCGGGTAGAGTGCCTCTCGGATGGACCCATTTCAGAGGAGGTTTTCCACTTCCGATTTTAGTGCAGCGTACCGCTCTGGGCCCATCGCTCTTCTTTTCTGGCGAACCGGTCTGGCTTCACTGCTAATGTTCAATGAATGGCAGATAATGTTCAGGCTGATCCCGACCATATCTGCATGCGACCAGGCAAACACGTCAATGTTTTCCTTCAAGAAGTCTACCAACTCGGAAGCGAGCTGAGGGTTGAGACAGCTCCCAATCTTTAATACTCGGCTCGGCTCTATTGGATCAACCGAAACTTCGGTCAAATCCTCAACCGGGCCACTAGGAGGAATTTCCTAAACTCGCGGATCTATGGTATCCTCCGCTGGACCAGGCTGTGGCTCGATCCGATTGATCGCCATAGCCTGGCGAGGCACACATCGCGAAATCCCCTTTCCTTTGTCTGCCATCTGCACCGCTTTTATATAGCATTCGCGAGATGCGCTTTGCGATCCGCTTACTTCCCCTATCCCTGTTGGAGTGGGGAACTTCATCTTGAGGTGATAAATGGAAGTGACTGCCTTGAAGCTTCTCAACAGAGGTCGCCCCAAGATTTCATTAAAGGCCGATGGGCAGTCCACGACCAGAATTCGGTAACCCTAGTCACCTCGTCATAGTCGCCGAGCGTGACTGGTAGCTGGATTGTTCCTCTGGGGATCAGGTGGTCCCCGGTAAAACCGTAGAGAGGTATCGAGGCGGGCTTTAGGTCGACCTCGGCTAAGTTCATTCTGTCGAAGGTAGTCTTGAACAGAATGTTCACAGCACTTCCGTTGTCCATAAGCATTCTGCAGACATTATGACACCCTATCAGAGGCGTGATCACTAGGGCATCCTCGTGAGGATGGTGCAAGCGTAGCCGCCTTTCGTAAGGCGACGGCTCCTTCCGAGTTCAGGTCGCGTTGCATTCACCATGACGGGTCGTGATATAGCGCGAGCATACCTTTCTTGCGCTTCTCGCGTGTTCCCCGCGAGGTGCGGACCTCCGAAAATTATATTAACGCTACTGTACCCGCTGCGATCACGACGCTTTTTCTTTTGCTCCCCTTGGCCTTCCTTTGGGTAGTCGTCAATATACTCCTTGAAGTGCCCCTTTTTAATGAGCTCTTCGATTGCCTGCTTTAGGGCTCGGCATTCATCAATATGATGGCCGTTATCCCGATGGTAGTGGCAGTATTTTTTGTTGTTTCTGGCCGTGGGAGTTTTCATTGGTTCTGGCTCACCGAGTAGGCTGGCCTTCTCAGATTTATCAAGGATGGCAGATATAGACACGTTCAGCGGAGTGTATTGAGCTCTGTCCCTGTCGCGATGAGGAACAAGAGCATATGACTTTTTGTGCTCATAGCGGGGTTTCTTCCCCTTTTGCTGATAGTCAATATCTCCTTTGCGATCAGCTCTCCTGCTATCTCCCCGACTAGGAATACTGCTCGAAGCCCTGTGATCGCGGCGGCGAAGTGCCGCCAATGAATTCTCTATTCGGAGATACTTTTCTGCCAGATTGTAAAATCTGGTGAGGGAAACATCGTAGCCTCCAGCAATTCTTTCCAGCTGTGCCGCTTTATGGGCAAACTACTAATTATAAGTGTTCGGATGGACTCTTCTGGAGCGTGAGCCACCTTGTTCAATTCCCTATGGAAACGGTCGATGTAGGACTGCAAGGATTCGTCTCTTTCTTGCCTTATGTTGCTAAGATAGCTCAAAGGCATCGAAAATTTGTGATTGGCTTGGAAATGCCGTAAGAACGTCGTGCTCATCTGAGGCCACGAACTGATCGATCCCGCTGGGAGCGACCTTAACCACCGCTTGGCGTGAGAGGTGAGTGTCACAGCCAAATAGCGACATTTTGCAAGGTCCGAAACCTGGTGGAGTTCCATCAGGTCGTTGAACTCGTACAAATGATCCTGCGGGTCATGGTTCCCGTCAAATGGTCGCATGTCGGGCATTCGAACCTCGGGGGAGTGGAATGCTAGCACTTCGGGTGTGGGGAAAATGGGGCGTGCAGGCGACCGCAGGCCTCGCTCGCTTTGTCGCTTCTTTTAACATGTCCAGAGCTCGCTGAAGCTCCTCAATTTGCGGTAACGGGCCCAATTGAGGGTTGCTTTCACCCATGCGAGTCCGGCCTTCGTGATTACGGTTTAGGAAAGTCCGGAAGGTTCGGATTCCGCCGGCCGACATTTCCTGGCCACCCTCGCTACACGCTCCGGCTAGAGGCATGTGAAGGCTTAATGGATTACGGGGCATTTTCACGATTCCCTTGCGGTGGTACGAATCACCCCACGAGGTGTGGGGTCCACCCGCATGATAACGATTGGGATCGTTCTGCTGGCGGTGATAGGAGTCATCATGCCTGGCATTTCCACTTGGGTTCGCCTGCGACGTGGCATGGGGACATGGGATTTACTTTTCACCGAATCTCAGCTTTGCCGGCACCCTCGGGGCATGATTTGTGCTCGCTGGTCCTTGGGAGCCCGTAGGCTTACCTTTTGCCACTTGCTTTCCCTTATGTCTACGAGCTGCAGTGCTCACGGCACGGGCTATTGCCCTTTGCCGCGCGCGACTTGCAGCTAGCTTTGGTGCCGCCTCCCACTGTGAGAGATGACATGCCTTGGTCCGCAGTCCAGGCCTCGGTTGACCATCGAAGAGTGTTGTCGAACCTCTCCGTAACTTCGATGGCGGGGTCGAAGCGCGCCGGGATATCCCCCGCAGCATTTTGTGGAACTGCAAGTACCCTGGAGAGGGTATCCCCTTGGGTCAAGGGGATTCCTTCAGCACGCTGATTAGCTTGCTCAGGTTCTGATTGGCGGGCCATTTGTTGTTGTAGGACCAGTAGGTCGAAGATTCTCCTGATGAAGGGTAAACGCTAAATCAGGGCCCTCCTTCTAGCGCCAAACTATTGATGCGTGATTTTGACACCAACTAATTGACACGTAGCAGCTGCTGATTGGGCTAGGAACACACGAAAATGGATTGCAACATGTAACTAAATGAATGCAGAGTTTTTTGTGGTTCGGACAGCACCAAGAGAAATCCCGCATCCATTATTGAATTAATATGGTGGGTCAGGTCGCTAAAGCAGACTGACTTACAAATGATTGAAAAGTAAATACAAAAGCTTTGCTAAGAGAGAGAGAAAGTTCCAATGTGAAGTGATCGAATCCCCTTAATGAAGAGGTCTTCCCTTTCTTATACCCAGCTAAATGCGTGTAATGATCATTAAATCCTTGGGTTGGTGTGTGTGTCAGGATATAATCTAGCTTTACGTCCCATTACCCATTTCCCAAGCCGATTTTACGCGATTTGGAGCAGGTTAGCGGACACGTGGGAGCTCCTGTGGGCGCTGGCGTGCTCCCGACGTGGCGCTCACTGTCGACGGGGAGAAGCCACGCTTTCGTCGCGAATCCACTCGCGCCCAATTTGTTTTCTCGGGCATAACAATATATATATCTTATGAGATTTGAGTTAATTATAAGCAGATTGTCTCGATTTAAAGATAAACGAAAACCTCCCCTCAGGTTTTGAAATTTAAAATTCATGAAAAATGATATTTGAAATAATATTTCAATAATTGAACATAATGGTCAAAGGGCATTTATGTCTTTTTATATAAACTTGGAAAAAAAATAAACTTGAAGAAACCTAATCTTTATTGGTTTCACAAACATGATAAAAGCAAAAAAGAAAAAGAAAAAGTTCTTGTCACCCACTAGGCGGTGATTGCAGAAAATGTTCCAGGCCAAATCATGTCTGAAGACCAGGCCAGATCTTTGTCGCTGAATTGCCATTGTGATGCAATGGGCTACTTCACCCTCCAATAGCCCTCCCCCTCTTTGCACTAATTTTTTTTTTTTTTTTAACTTTATTTTGATTTTATTATTGGTTTACAGTCTTTGGGTGAAACAGCATTGCAAGATGGTGAGTGAGTGTTATGAGTTTTTGTTGTGATGATTGAAAAAGAATCTTGCAGTGGTATTGTTGGATAAATGAAATTTGTTATAGAGACTTGAAGAATTTTGTTTGGGTTTGTTGGGGTAAGTTAATTTTAATTTAGTTTCGCCATAGAGGATTAATTAATTTGGGCTAAAGCTTTGGATTAGTGAAAGATAAAATTACATCACTTATTTTTTTATTAATTCGAAATAAATAAAGTTTTTTCATTAATTTTGGATCTAAAATTAATATTTTCATGATTTTGAATAATTATTAATTATATTTCAATGGTCAAAGTCAATTGGCTCCCGCTCTTTAGCCTTAAAAAAAAAAAACTTTGGCAATTATTAAAGAAAGAAAATGACTTGGAAAATTACAGCCTTGAACTACACGTTGTTTCGCTGGACCACCAATATCTTCTAATTTCATTATATAAATCATTTTAGCTATGTCAATACAAAGTTATTAAGATAGGTGGGAGTGTTGAAATTAGTGGTTCCTAGATGGACTTGTTCGCTTTCATATTCACCCTCTAATTAATCAACTTCTTTTGTTTAATTCATTATCATGGCGTCTTTGGTCCCTTTCGTGTTTTTTCTTTGCTCCAAAGATTTCTAGCTCTACACTTATTACTGATGTGTTTGTATTGTCCGTGCTGACCATTTTTGATAAGCTAAAATAATTTGTATGTAACAGCTATAAATTCACTAAATTTTAAAGTAAAAACGGAAAGTGAAGCAAGTATTTATTAATTTCTGGAACCAAATTATTGACGACAGAGGTCCTTCTTAGCCCATTAGGAACTCTTAATAGGGTAGCAAGAGGAGCTTATAGTCAAAGATGACATTAAAGATGTCATGTCTAATTACTAAATGCATAAAGACCTAAAGACTTTAAACTTCTACATTTATTTAAAAGGATTTAATGACAAGTAATAGTAGGGAGGAATGAGATTTCATGTTCAGAGACGACACTTTCTTAACATTCTCATATATTATAAATTGCTATCGGATGGATAAGATTTCATCTTCATAGAGTAGCAAGAGAAACTTGTGACCAAGATATTTCATTGGCTGTTATGCTGGACATGGCAATAAGACTTCAGAGTCAATTCAAAGTCAAGATAATTAATTCATAGAAACGCGCAAAGACCAAAACATTTTGTAGGGTAGGAGGAGGAACCTACTACCTAGCATCAAGATAGAAACGACTTTTGATAAAGTAGCAACAGCAATGCCGCAAAACTCCATCTGCGGCGTAGACAGTCAGATCTAGTCGTAGATCTAGTCCTTTTCGATCATCTCAGCCATGGATCTGATCGAAAAAGATCAGATCGATGCGTTACGACATAGATCCAACGGTCCTGTGATGATAACGCTTATGCTTTTCCGACCTGCATTCCGACGATGGTAATAACTGCACTACGGGTGACGGGAGTGTTTTTGTTATTTTATAAAAATTTTATATGTTGGGGTATTTAGTTAAATTTGTAAACCTAGGGGGTTTTTAAAAAAATTTTAAATTTATAAAAAACTAAAATTCAAACTTTTAAGAGCATTTTAATCTTTTCACTATTAATAAACAGAAATTACTGACAAAACATGACGGAAGGTACCTATTTGTCGTTTTAAAACATTTTGGATACCAACTTGTCATTACGGCAAACCTTGGGTATGTGTAAGTCGTTCTCCCAAATTTTATTATGTCATACAGTCTAAACCAGTCGGACAGGCAATTTGACACTGTTCTCCTTGATTTAATAACTGGATTTAGGATGTACCCCGATCGGATAAGGAAAAAAAAATTTATTAATTTTTGTTAAGTTTTTTATTTTAATCCAATTATACTTGTGTTAATTTTTATAAATTTGACTGCACTCAGTTTTATAGATGTATATTAAATTAGTTATATTTCCACTCAATTTTCCTAAAATTATTTTAAATTATTTTGAACTTCGACTCACCTACACTTTCCCTAAGTCTTCTGTCAGACTAGGGCGTAGGCCACAAAAAATTCTTAGACTGGGGCCTAGGCTATATAAATATGTAGGGTGCCTTTGGTTTCCTATTTCTATCTATATTTCCAATCCTATTCTCCAAATAATATTTGACACATTATTCCAGAAATATTACTTTATTTTTTAATTACTTTTAGACCTTATAAGGTTATTAATTTTATTAAATACCCCCTAAAAAAGTTTAAAAATTAACAAAAATACCCCCATTAACCCAGACTTGCCAGATTCTGGCAACCACCATCGGTGATAGCTGGAATCTGTACAACGACATACCTGCCGACTATAAATGGCTGAAAGTTCACCAACTGACCTTTTCCGGCCAGATCCATCACGGATCTGACCGAAAAATGTCAGATCGGCCGTTAGCGATGACCAAAGACATGGCCATCATTGACCAAAAACGACGACCAAAGATTGACTTCTTTTGACATTTTTCGACCGTCGACGGCAACATTTGGTCGTAAATCTGGCATTTTCCAACCAGATCCGTGGTGGATCTGGCCGGAAAAGGCCATAACGACGCGTTACGACATAAATCCGACCATTCTGTGTCGTAACGAAATTTTTCATGCATTTTGGCTGGTGGTGGCCTGGAACGCACGCAGGTGGTGAGGCTGTTTTTGTCATTTTATATATTAGGGTCTTTAATTAAATTAGTAAACCTAAGAGCTTTTTCATAAATTTTAAAAGTTTACCTCGTAATACTCCCTTATCCAACAACCCAATATTATTCATAAAATCCTATTCAAAATAATGAACCAAACACACCTTTAACTATTAAGACAAAAAAAACGTTAGCCAATCTCAATGATATATTATTAATGAAAAAAAAAAAAACAAAATTAGAGTTATGCATTTAATGTAATATAATATATGTCACCTTAATCAATGAAAAATTTAAGCACACCAAGATTTTTATACCAAGTTATTTTATAAAAAAAAAAAAAAATTCAAGATAAAATGACAAAATATTATAGGTGAAAAAGTTATTTTTATCCGAAGGATGGAACATGCCAAGATTTTATATTTATTTAGTTTATAAGAATACTAAAATTATGAAAAATAAGTTATCTAATATTTATCATTTCTCTTTCCTTTCCTATTTAAAAAAAAAAAAAAACAACTGAGCTTAAAAACTTATTGGTTTTTTCAGGAAGGCTACTTGGGCTGCAGCCCACGCTAGCGTTCCTTACGGTGGACTTCTGCATATTTACATCAAAGAATGATGCTATTTTGCTCACTCTCCTTACTCACTTCTCTTACTCACTTTTATCTTATCCATTTTTTTACCATTTTTTTCATCATTTTTTTACCCTTTTTTTCATCATTTTTTTCACTATTTTACGAGTAAGGCTAAGATTACTCTAAATCAAAATTCTTCCTCGTGCTTAAAGTTGACATTTCCAAGTCAAGCCTGCAGCCAGGACATAGACAATTTAGACATGGTTTTGACCGGATTTGCACAACAGTCTACGGCGTACTTAAACATGTAAGCTACCGCTGATCAAGTTGCCGGTCAAATCGTCCTACATATAATGAAAAAGTCTATAAAGATGGCCTTATGAAACATGACGTGGTCCTGAAACTACTTGTCAAGAATAAAATACTTTTCAATTTGTATATATTATGGAAATTCAATACTCACGGTATACCTATCAAACAATTTGTTTTTCTATAGTAAAATACCACTGGTGAATGTAGGTTTATTTCAAATTTACACTTTCAATTTGGAAATTAAAATTAAACATTGCTATCCATATACAAGCTTTCCTCCATTGATTCTGCTAACAGTAGCTCTGTTGAACTTGAGGAATCTAATTCAAATTGAATCTGATCTCTTACACAGCTATGTTGAGAAGAAGAAAAGAAAGGTTTAGGAGGCATCTGCAAGTCGTCAATGCTCCCTTCTAACATTTCTCTTACTTTGGTAATTGATGGACGATCCGCTGCATTCACTTGTATGCACCATAACCCAATTATGCACAGTTTTCGTGCAGTCCCAGTTTCATTATTAGCCCCGTCTTGGAGCTCTAGATCTCCTCCATTGAGTATTTGGTCATATACCCATGATGGAAAGTATGCTTTGCTTGAACGAGTTTCCATTGAAAAGGAATTCCTTCTCCCTCCAGCCAATTCCAGCAATAACATTCCAAAACTATAAACATCTGACTTACAAGAAATAACCCCAAAATTCCTTGAAATCAGCTCTGGAGCTATGTATCCTATTGTTCCTCTTGTAACACTAATGGAGACAAAATCGTTTTCCTTTGGATAAAATTTTGCGAGGCCAAAATCAGCGACCTTTGGGATGAAATTGTGGTCAAGCAAGATATTGTGAGGCTTGATATCGAAATGAAGAATGCAAACATCACATCCTCCATGTAGATACTCAATCCCCCGAGCTGTTCCTAAAGCAATTTCGCGGATTTTCTTCCAAGTAAATGACTGTCCTTTACCCCTCTTTGAGAAAATGTGCTTATCAAGAGATCCGTTAGGCATGTACTCATACACAAGAGCACGATTTCGTCCTTCTGAACAAAATCCCAATAATTGCACAATATTAACATGGTGAATTCTACCGATAGTGGAGACTTCATTGATGAATTCTTCTACGCTAAATTTGGAGTTTTTTAACACTTTAACAGCAACGAAACAACCACTACGAAGCTGCCCTTTGTAAACTGATCCGAAGCCACCTTTGCCTAATTCATAGCTGAAACTGTTTGTCATTGCAATTAGCTCATAGTAAGAATACCTTTTAGGCATCCAAGATTGTTGATTGCGAAGAAATTTCTCTACGTTATCCACTGTTTTCCTTGTTTTTTTATATTTGTTGAAAATATACACAAATATAACACTTGGAGCAAGGATAAATTTGACGATAAGAACAACTGCAACCGTGAAAAAAGGAAGTTAACTCAATGTCTCAACGTTTTTAGTTAAGAGTTAATGCTATAAAGAACAGGAATTCCATAGAACAAGATTTTAATTACCCCACAGAAAGCTTACAAAGACTGCATGACTTAGGCCATACGCCCACCTGTCATACCCCAACATGAGACCATATGGATCAGCAATACCTGCAAAATCACACAGGAAGTAAAGCCAAGAATAATAATTTTGAGTGTATCAATCGGGCAAGGCAATAAGAACAATAATTTGATCATGGAAACTATACCAAATAATGTAAATAGTTCACGCCATGGTTGAAGCATGTACTCCCTCAAGAAAAACAGATAGCCAGCAAAGTCTGCGTAAGCGTGCGTAAGCGTGCAAGAAATAAAAATTAAGCCCGGACAGATGATTCACAAAATTTGAGAAAATATGAATCAATTAAAAATATTCATCACAACCTCAACACCTATGTATACAGAAAGATAAGCTTACTTTCAGAGCAATGGAAATTATCTGCGTAGAACATTTGAAAACATTTGCCCCTATCGTACCAGCTAAAATCAAAGCCTAACTGCAGCAACTTCTGGATGGTTTCATAGGAAAGATTTGTCTGAATCGGAAGAAGCATAGGAATACTTGAATTGAACGAGCATGAATCTTGATGATGGGTTGTTGTCGAGCTATCATTATAGTAGACATAAACATGGCACTGGTTTCCACTCAAACAAGGAACTCTTATGTACGAGGGATGACTGAAATTCGAAGGGCAGTTCAAAAACTGGGCTTCTGTATATTGCTTAAAATGTCCTCCTAGACTCGAGCGATATGCTAATCCTAATGTAATTACTGTTCTGTTTTCAGAAAAGAAGGAAATTTCAGAGAATGACACAGGTTGGGATGGAAGGGCGCCAAGGCTTCCATTGGCCAAGTTAACATCAACAACCTTAATTATCTGGTCATCATAAGAAATTTCTTTCACATAGTATTTTCCAGAACGGTATTGTAAGATGGGTTTGTTGGTCTGGCAAGTAAGTTCAAAAAAAGAATCACCGAATTCCGGTGGATGGACCTTTAACCGGAATGGGTATCGTATATTTTTGATGTCTCCACATGAAGAAGAACATGCAGCTTGTTGCACTTCACCAATGAATAGAAAGAGCAACAGAGAAAACAGAATGTTTGATGATTCCCCCCTTCTCATGGTTTCTTCCTCTCCCAGGATACTACCAATGGCAATTTGGATATAAAAATATGATAGAAATTGGAAAGATGCTTTATGGTCATGTCGAACTGTACTTATAAGTCCATTAAACAAAATCCGCTTTCAGGATTTCAGCTGAACAAAAAGTAGATACTTCTGCGTCCATACATGCACGCCCAACTGTTTCTGCTACAAAGACAAAATAGCCCATTAATTTGGAAAAATAACAAAGGAAAGCACTTCATTATAGATTTAATTGATTTTAAAGTTGGCAAAAATATATATATATCTTATGAGATTTGAGTTAATTATAAGCAGATTGTCTCGATTTAAAGATAAACGAAAACCTCCCCTCAGGTTTTGAAATTTAAAATTCATGAAAAATGATATTTGCAATAATATTTCAATAATTGAACATAATGGTCAAAGGGCATTTATGTCTTTTTATATAAACTTGGAAAAAAAATAAACTTGAAGAAACCTAATCTTTCTTGGTTTCACTCTTTTCAATTAAAGAAAACTTCACAAACATGATAAAAGCAAAAAAGAAAAAGAAAAAGTTCTTGTCACCCACTAGGCGGTGATTGCAGAAAAAGTTCCAGGCCAAATCATGTCTGAAGACCAGGCCAGATCTTTGTCGCTGAATTGCCATTGTGATACAATGGGCTACTTCACCCTCCAATAGCCCTCCCCCTCTTTGCACTAATTTTTTTTTTTTTTTTTTTAACTTTATTTTGATTTTATTATTGGTTTACAGTCTTTGGGTGAAACAGCATTGCAAGATGGTGAATGAGTGTTATGAATTTTTGTTGTGATGATTGAAAAAGAATCTTGCAGTGGTATTGTTGGATCAATGAAATTTGTTATAGTGACTTGAAGAATTTTGTTTGGGTTTGTTGGGTAAGTTAATTTTAATTTAGTTTCGCCATAGAGGATTAATTAATTTGGACTAAAGCTTTAGATTAGTGAAAGATAAAATTACATTACTTATTTTTTTATTAATTCGAAATAAATAAAGTTTTTTCATTAATTTTGGATCTAAAATTAATATTTTCATGATTTTGAATAATTATTAATTATATTTCAATGGTCAAAGTCAATTGGCTCCCGCTCTTTAGCCTTAAAAAAAAAAAAAAAAAAAAAAAACTTTGGCAATTATTAAAGAAAGAAAATGACTTGGAAAATTACAGCCTTGAACTACACGTTGTTTCGCTGGACCACCAATGTCTTCTAATTTCATTATATAAATCATTTTAGCTATGTCAATACAAAATTATTAAGATAGATGGGAGTGTTGAAATTAGTGGTTCCTAGATGGACTTGTTCGCTTTCATAATCACCCTCTAATTAATCAACTTCTTTTGTTTGATTCATTATCATGGCGTCTTTGGTATTGAGCATAAAATCAGTCTATATTGAGTTTGAGGGGATGTTAGAAATTATATTGAGCATAAAATCAGTCTATTCCCAGGACTATATCAACGGATATGGATATATAGCTTCGTTGTATGTGTAATTACATACTATATATTGTTATGAGTAATACTACACTTACAAAGATCTTCATACAAAATAAAGTGACAAAAAATAAATAAAATAGCGAATTTAATGAGTTTGACTCTTTGTAAGTATAATATTATTATATTGTTACACACTGTATAAGCCTTTAAAAAGGCATATTATTGTATACTTTAAATGCATCTTTTGAATACAATATTCATTTACATTCACAAGCCGATTTACTTATCTTAGAGAAAAATCTCAGAAGACTAACATGCATCTACCGAGTGTAACTACTTCAAAATAGGAAATATTTTATTGACTATAGAAAGATAAATAGAAAGGTTGAAAAAGTTGGATGCTCCCCTCCTCACGAATTTGAATAAGCAATATGCCATCAGTTTGGAAAGATAAGTATTACCTAATTTGTTTTGGATGCTCCCCTCCTCATGAATTTGAATAAACAATATGCCATCAATTGGAAAGATAAGTATTACTTAATTTGTTTTGACTTGAGCGTTGGATGATTTTTTTTTTTTTATAGATATCAAACAATAAATTTCTGATCAGCCCAAATTAAGGAAGGCGAAATGTCAGATCTCTAAACATTGAATCTTACCCTTATGTTGGTCCTTGATTCAGACGGCTTTAAAGCAGTGAAGGAGACATATCTAATATTGTGATTCAAACATATCATACGACTTTTTATCATGAGAAAGGACCACTCATTTGGTAATTAATGAGTAGTACACGTATAGAATTAGCATTCATTTAATGTAAACTGCCAGAAAAAATCAACATCTTAAGGTAGCAAGAGGTGGAGACTTAGTCAAGATATAGTAACTCTTGATAAGGTAGTAAGAGGTGAAACTTATATTGAATATTCAAACTCTTGATGAGGTAGCAAGAGGAACTCAATATAAACGCTATGATTTTAGAGTCTAAGATAGATGAAAATTAACTAACTTAGGGAACACATAAAGATCTAAACCCCTTGATAGGCTAGCAAAAATCCAAGTCAAGATAATCAGATATCATGTTCAAGCTTAAGCTTTCATGACTATTTCCAAAGAGAAATTATCGTGGAGTGATAGTGGGGATGGAGTAGATTTCATTTTCTAATGCAACTTTCTTGACAACTCCTTAAACCAAATTGATAGGGTAGCAAGAGGTAGAAACTTACTCAAGATATAATAACTCTTGATAAGGTAGCAAGAGGTGGAAACTTACTCAACATATGATAACTCTTGATAAGGTAGCAAGAGGTGGAAACTTAGTCAATATGTAGTAACTCTTGATAAGGTAGCAAGAGGTGGAAACTTAGTCAAGATATAGTAACTCTTGATAAGGTAGTAAGAGGTGGAACTTATATTGAATATTTAGACTCTTAATGAGGTAGCGAGAGGAACTCAATGTAAATGCTACGATCTTAGAGTCTGAGATAGATGGAAATTAACTAACTTAGGGAACACGTAAGGATCTAAACCCCTTGATAGGCTAGCAAAAATTAAAGTCAAGATAATAAGATATCATGTTTAAGCTTAAGCTTTCATGACTATTTCCAAAGAGAAACTATCGTGGAGTGATAGTGGGGATGGACTAGATTTCATTTTCTAATGCAACTTTCTTGGCAACTCCTTAAACCAAATTGATAGGGTAGCAAGAGGTGGAAACTTAAACTTACTCAAGATATAGTAACTCTTGATAGGGTAGCAAGAGGTGGAAACTTAGTCAAGATATAGTAACTCTTGATAAGGTAGCAAGAGGTGGAACTTATATTTAATATTCAAACTCTCGACAAGGTAGCAAGTCAATGAACTTAAAATCAAATCAAATCCCGAACTCAATACACTACTCTGCTTCAATTGTGTTATTACAAGAAGAAGAATAAGGAATTATTTATTGATTGGAAAGGAGAAGTTTCTCAATTATTTCCATTTTATCTTTATACATGATGAATTTGCATCCATTTAATCCTCCAAATTAAGAAATCAAGGGCACTGGAGGCATTTGTATTTCCATTGGCATGGAAGGCCTCTTTGTGAGCATTATATTGAGTGGTACATAATTTCATGTTAGCACTATAGCAATGGATACCAGTGGGTTGGACTTCTTATGGAGATTGGCATTCTAATTTTAATGGGCTCAAGATTCTGTAATTGGAGTATCATTACTATCTACACATTACCCAACCTCTCTCTCTCTATATATGGATTTTGATATGAATATTGAATAGACCATTTATGTAATTTTGTATATAGAGAAGTGATTTTTTTTATTTAAACTATTTTTTCCCAATTTCATATGTGAAACTCACTTTTTCTTTTTCAAATTCAAATTTATCCCGCTGTGTAATTACTTTCTCCATAGCTTTAGTAATATATTTCCATCAAACAAAAAATATTTGAAAAAAAAAAAGTTTTAATGATTTTGAAATTTAAAAGCTAGGGATTAAAAGAAAAAAAAAAAACTGAGCTTGAAAAGTAATTGTTTTTCAGGATGGTTTTGACAGGATTTGGAGAATGGTGTCCACATAATACTTGATAGCATTGTCATCTGAATCAGATCGAGTACGTGATACCAGTGGGTTGGGCTTCTTATTGGCATTTGGTAGTCTAATTTTTTGGACTTGAAATGGGCTCCAGATTTTGATTATGGGAAGTGATTCTTAGCCCTCAGCAAAATGGATCTTCAGCCTCCACTTTTAAATTGATCTTCAGCAAAATTGATCTTATTGGCATTTGGCAGTCTAATTTTTTTTTTTTTTAGTTATAGAAGAGGTGCACTTGGTTATAAGGGGTGAAGGTCAATTAGATGGGTGATAAAAATAACTTCCTTATACTATTAGATAATATTACTGCCAAATCATAAATAAAACATGGAGTACATGAAAAAAGAAGGTATAAAAAGTAGGAATATTGATTCCTTTCATTTAGAGGTCTTTTTTGGGCAAAAGCATGATGGTTCCTAAAACAAATGCAAAAGCTAATATCTTTCAGGGAATCAAGAACACTCCAGAGTTCAAAATTTCAATACAAGAAGAAGAACAAGTCTCATATACAGATGGACGTATTTGAAACAGCGAGTTTCTTTCAATTGTGTCTTTGATATATCAATTTGGCTCCATTTAACCATCTGAAGAAAGAGCTTTGGAGACATATCCCCAGGTTCTTTAGAAATTTATCTACAGTAAAGAAATTCAAAGCCAATGATAATACATAAAATACATTCTAATATTAAATCCTTCAGTCTAGTTTACATTTATTAGTAAATCAATCAATTGCACCAATTCCAACATCGCAAGAAACAAAGGGCTTTGGAGGCATCTCCAAGCTCAGTAAATCACCTTCAAGCATGTGCAATACCATTGGCATAGAAGGTCTCTCTGTTGGATTCCATTGAATGCACCAGAGTCCCACAATGGCAGGTTTCTTGGCAATTTCCTCATCTCCAGGTTCCTCAATTTCTAAATTAAGCTCTTCTCCTTGGCTCATTTTGTTGTAT
Organism: Pistacia atlantica; assembly: GCA_026229545.1. Taxonomy (NCBI): domain Eukaryota; kingdom Viridiplantae; phylum Streptophyta; class Magnoliopsida; order Sapindales; family Anacardiaceae; genus Pistacia; species Pistacia atlantica. The sequence continues at coordinate 2,848,631 of CM047902.1, read as the reverse complement.
ACCCACTCAGGAAAGTAAATTTGGCTTTGATTATTAATCCAATCAAAGGAAGAAGAAAGCATGAGAGACACCCCAAAGTCTAAAAAGATGGCCTCACAAAACAGGATGTGGTCATGAAAATACTGTCAGAAGGATAATATTTTTGTGCAAATAAAAAAAATAAGAATCAGAATCATCAATATCGAGTTTTCATTAATATTATTATTGCTTTGCAAGTTGTGTGGTGAATGGTGATGTATGAGTACAAGTTAAAGTTATCACATTATGGGGCAGGATGTTTGAGGGTTATAATTATAAGTCCATTAAACAAAACTAGATACTTCTGCATCCATACATACACGCCCAACTGTTTCTGCTACAAAGACAAAATAGCCCATTAATTTGGAAAAATTAAAAAAACAAAGCACTTCATTATAGATTTAATCGATTTTAAAGTTGGCAAATATATATATATATATATATATATATATATATATATATATATATATATATATATATATATATCTTATGAGATTTGAGTTAATTATAAGCAGATTGTCTCGATTTAAAGATAAACGAAAACCTCCCCTCAGGTTTTGAAATTTAAAATTCATGAAAAATGATATTTGAAATAATATTTCAATAATTGAACATAATGGTCAAAGGGCATTTATGTCTTTTTATATAAGCTTGGAAAAAAAATAAACTTGAAGAAACCTAATCTTTCTTGGTTCGTGTTCGACACCAACCAACTGTCACGTGGGTGACACTATTTTATGAATTTAATGCACGTAACAATGGATGTGTCCAATGAAAATAAATGAAAAGAGGTTTTTTAAGTGGTTCGGATGCTAAGGTAGCAAATCCTACGTCCACTGATTTTGTATTGATGTTGGTGTGGGTCAGGTCGCTAAGCGGACTGACGTACATAAGAGTCAATGAAAGAAATCTGCTTTTTCTTTTACAAGAGAGAGAGAGTTGTCTTTTGGTAATGAATGACCGAATCCCCTTAATGGAGAGGTTTTCTACATTTTATATCAAATTGAAGCGTATAATCATCATTAAACCTACGGGTTGGTGTGATTGTCAGGATATGATCTGTCTTCACGCCCCGCTTTCCCTTTTTCCAAGCCGACTTCGCACGACTTGCGCAGAAACGACGCTGTGAGCTCCATGTTTATTTGCGTGTCCTGACGGGCGCACATTGTCCCGACGGGGCAGTTACTCCCGACGCGACTCCTCCCACGCCGCCTCCCCTTCATTTTCCCGCATAACGAAGCCCCCTAGTTTTTAAGGTTTGTGGAACGAGCCTTGGAAACTAAGTCACACTGAAGATTCTAGTCGTTCCGACCTGGATGGGGTGAGCTCGGCTCAAGACTCGCACCGAACACGATCTCGAGCGATTCTTTTCATGAGCGACCTGACAATCTTCGCCCTTACGACCTGAATTCGACGGACGCTCCTTTCCGTACTTTTTAGGTTCAACGAACCTCGCTCAGCATGCCGCTCTTTCGCAGAGTGACGCTTGTGACACATTAAATGCGCGGCATAATGGCCCGACGCCGCTTTTGACAAAGATTAATCACAGTGGCGCGCTTGAAACGACAACCCTTATTGCCGCATTTAATGCACATGGGTTTTGAATTAACGCCCTTCTTCACGACATTTAATGCGTCAGGGGCGAATTAATGAGAGAGAGGGTCCATTGCTTGTTCCGTGAGGTGGTAACCGTCGATTCGCTTTCCATATAAAAACTTGGCATTTTTTTTCCGATGAAGCCACCGAGAGTTCTTTCGCTTCAAGTGATAAACCTTCGCAAACCCATAATCATTCTCTTCCATTCGACGCTTTTGTGCAACCAGACGAGTTTCGCCCCGCTCCCGTATTCTATAGAGTAAGACTCTTTTCTCTCTTCTTTTTTTTAGTGGGGTTTGATTGACCCACGGCAGTGGGGCCTCCTGTTTCACCGAGTCGTGGCGCCGCTTATTGGTTTCGAGCCGATGACGGTTCGAACCATTGCTAGATCTTAAGCATTTGTCCCTTCGCCGCACGGGCAAACACACAGCCTAAATGACCATGTCTGTCGAGCATAGACGAAATGGAACCGACGACATCCGTGCCCGAGGACGGAGCCGCCTCGTCCCTCGCGGGAGCTCCCGGGACGCAGCCTCGATGTCTACTCGGCCTCACCTCCGAGGAATATGCTAGAATAAAGAGGCAGTTCGATATCCGCGAGGTGTTCCTCGACCACACTAAGCCGTCTGCCTGCCGCCCTGATGATGGTTGCCGCGATCTCGAAGAGATCATGAAGGGTGGAGGAGGATTCCCTTCCATCCTTTCATCAGCCTGGCCCTAGACCATTTCGGGATCGCACCGATACAGCTGACGCCGAACGCGTATGTCATCGCTGTTGCGATGTACATCGCGTGCTGCGAAAACGACCTGGGAGAGCCGTCAGAGTGGAGCTCGTGTTGCCTACTACCCGAAGAAGAGTAGGGATAAGGATCAGATATCTGTCTCGGCGACCTACCATTGCCGCGGGGATACACAGCTATCCCAGCAATGCGGGGGCCTACGAGACAAAGTTTTTCTTTTTCATGTATAACGGTCACTGCCATTTTCAGGATCCAAGTAGGTTTCTCTTCGCTGGGTTCATCTTTGCTCGCACGATCATTAGTAACGACCTCGCTTTTCAGCTAACATCGTACCACCAGAATCCTACTGCCACCCAAGTAGGCTCGTGTCTTTCGGGGTGGGGTATTGGACGAGGAACAACGGACGCTAGGAAGCTCAGACAACCGCAACTTGCGGAAGTACTTGGGCTTTTTCACCGATAACGCACGTTGGAACCTCTAGAAGGTAAATTACTTTCTTCCCCGGTCGTAGCATTAATTCCCTTTCTAACGAGCTTGAATACAGAGACCATGCCTCCAAAAGAGTCCGGGCAGTCCCGCCGAGCGCCATTCGTTTTCCCTCGCTCGAGGAGTGAGAGGGATGGCCGACGCGTTCTGTGCCATTTCGGCACAACCTGCAGAAGCTCGCGCGCACTGCCCCTCGGACAGAGGCACTGTATGTAACAGTCGCCGGCGCCGATCAGCCGCCCTCCCCAGCGAAGGCTCCACCTCCCAAAGGTCTAAGAAAATGGAAACAGGTCCAGGCCGAAGAGTCTGAAACTGAATCCGAGGAGGAACCTCTGAGGACGCGCCAAGAGTCCAGGAGGTCGGGCAAAGAGCCCGCGGCAACTGGCGACAAAGCAAAGGACGCGGCTGTTCTGGACTCGTTGGGGAGTCTGCCCCAGCACTTGCAGCCAATTGTCTATGGCCTCGCTGTGCGACCTTCTCGAGTCGTGACAACGAGTTTGCAGACACGGCGACAACCGATGGCCACGCTGCTCCAAAGATCGAGCAAGGTAAGCCACCGCATTTGAAATTTCATTTTGGTCTATTTCTAACTCATATCTTGCTCGCAGGGGTTGCTTGTGGCGAGGATGTCCATGGAGAAGTCGCGGTCAGGGGTTCAGAGGGGACGAGACCTACAAGAGGTGAGGAGGTGCTGTGTCCGCAAAGTTTGAGTCCGCCGAGGCGAGAGAACCCAGCGCTCGATGCAACAATGTGTATCGAACCAAAAGGACGCCGTCAATAACTGGACTTCCGAAGGCGGAGCTCGATCGCGCGCCGAGGAAGTCGAGAACTTCAAAGGACAATCCGCCAGTCTAAGAGGAGGTGAGAAAAGGACCAGGAGCTTCGGGCGACCTTCGAGCGGGCCCAGCGAGCTGAAGAGGATAGGCAGGCCTCCGAGCAGGAAAGGCTTGCCCTTGAGGCCGAGCTCCAGGAGAGCCGGGCAAAAGTCGCTTCTCTGACTGATGAAATGCAGAATCAGTCTGAGGAAATGGAGGAGAAGGCCGCGGACTGGGCTATCGGGTCCATCTATACCCTACGAGCTAGGAACCCGACTTTGGACACATCCGACCTCCCGGAGAGTTGGCAGACGACCTTGCAAGTCATGGCCGAGGAGGACGACCAGTGCCGCGCCGCCGCCGGCCCGCCCACCAGCAGCGGCTCGCTCAAGGATATTCCCGACCAGCCTTAGGCGAACTGAATCGTCCTTAATTGTAATCGGGTTTTCGGACCTTATCTGTTTATAAATGAATGAAATTCGATTTACAGCTCGCTTTTTATATCATGTGTGCGATTTACAATTTGCGATTTACATAGGCAATTGTTTACTGATTCTTACATGCGAACAGAACACATACGAACTGTTTCGAGCGAATAAAGTAATACTTAAAAAGAAATTAACAAAATAAGAACTGAGTTCAGGATTATTGATAGTATGGCCGGGGTGCTCATTCCAAGCTCGGGGTACTTTGGAGCCATTCAATCTTTTGAGATGATAGGTCCCCGGTCGATTACTTTGTCGACCCAATATGGACCTTCCTAGTTAGGTCCTAGTACCCCCGCACTGGGCTCTCTGGCTCCAAGGAGAACTTCCTTTAACACAAGGTCTCCGACCTGGAAGTCTCTTCGCTTGACCTTCGAGTCGAAGAATCTTTTTGCTCGCTGTTGGTAGGCCGCTATCCTTAGCGAAGCCTTGTTGCGTGTTCTTACACCAGTCCAAACTTGCTCTCATTAGCGCTTGCTTCCGTCATTGCATGTCCCTCCGAAGACCCAGGGCCCTCCACCTCTACAGGATCATTGCCTCACGCCCGTAGGCTAGCGAGAACGGAGTTTCCGAGGTGGAGGTCCTTGGAGTTGTCCCGTACGCCCACAAGATTCGGGAGGCGCAGCCCTAATTTCCTTTCCGGGTCCGCCCCGAGCTTGGCTTTCGTGGTGTGCTTGATGGTCTTGTTGACTGCTTCAACTTGGCCATTCGCCTGCGGTCTGGCGACTGAGGCAAATTTTTTATGGATGCCCAGCTCGTCGCAGAACTGCTTGAACTCCTCATTATCGAACTGTTTTCCATTGTCTGAGATAAGGGTGTGAGGAATTCCGTAGCGGCACACTATATTCTTGAAAACGAAGTCCTTTAGCTTTCTGGTCGTGATCGCGGCTAACGGCTCGGCTTCGACCCATTTAGTGAAGTAGTCTACCGCGACCATGGTATACTTGACTCCTCCCTTTCCAACCGGCATGGGGCCGATGAGGTCGATCCCCCACATGGAAAACGGCCATGGGCTAGTCATAGTGATCAGCTCGTGAGACGGGGTCATGGGATGTTCAGCAACCGCCGACACTTATCGCATCTCTTGACAAAGTTGTGCGCATCCTCCTGGATTCGAGGCCAATAGTATCCCTGGCGCACAATCTTGTTTGCAAGAGACCGAGCTGCTGTGTGGTTACCGCAGATCCCCTCATGAATTTCCCTCATGATGTAATCTGCTTCCTCGCTGGTTACACATCGGAGGAGCGGGGCACTAAATCCTCTCCTGTACAGCTGATCCCCGATGAGCGTGAAGCGAGCAGACCTTGCTCGCAGGACCCTCGCCGACTTTATCGGGCAAGGTCCCGCCCTGAGGTATCGGATAACTGGGAGTCATCCAGAACTGTCAACCTCGCTCACGGCCTGCTCGGCCGAGCCTGATAGTCGAGTATTGACAAAACGAACAGTGAATGTTACTGCCTCAATCTAGTGACGAGGCAATCTTTGCCAAGGCGTCCCGCTATTGAGTTGCTCTCCCCGGGATCCGAGCGATCTCAAAGTGCTTGAACGCCCCCAAAGAGACCTTAGCTTCTTTCAGTAATGGATCATGTTCTCTTCCTTAGCTTGGTACTCCCCTAGGATCTGGTTGACGACCAGATAGAGTCGCTATAAATACTGATCGCGGTTGCACCCATTTCTTTGGCGAGTCGCAACCCGGCGAGCAGAGCCTCGTATTCGGACTCATTGTTGGTCGCTTTAAACCCGAATCGAGAATACCATGGATTCGGATCCCCTCGGGACTCACTAGGAGAAGACCCGCACCAGCCTCTTTTCTCGTTCGATGACCCATCGACGCAGGTTCCACGCCGACGTGTTTTGGATAGTTTCTTGCCCGACTTCGCTAGACGTTGTTCGCCGGGAGATAGGAGAATTCCGAGATGAAGTCTCGCAACGCCTGCCTTTGATAGTCGACTAGGCGTGTACCTTAAGTCGAATCGCTCAATTCCATGGCCCATTTGAGCAGCTTTACCCGAGGCCTCCGGCTCGGAGGACTCCGCCCGAGAGGGTAGCTCGTCATTACATTGATTGTGTGGGCATGGAAGTAAGGTCGCAGCTCGACGCGACCAGAGGCAAAAGCTAGTCGCCTCCATTTCCGGTACCGCATCTCAAGATCCGATACGCTTACTTGCATAATATACCGCCACGAACTTTTTCCTCTTCTCGTAAAGCCGCACCGACCGCGAACCGAGACACGGAAAGTAGACGAGCAGATTTCTTGTGGAAGTGGCTTAGAGAGGAGTGGCTTCCCAAGATGCTCTTTTATACTTTGGAATGCCTCGCCGCATTCTAAGTCCACTAATTTCTTATTGGCTTTCAGTACATTGAAGAATGGTAAACAGAGGTCTGTTAGCCTCGATATGAAGCGACTAAGTGCCGCTATTCGCCTGTTCAGACTCATGACCTGCTTTTTGCTGGTCGGACTTTTCATATCAAGCAGGGCTTGGATCTTTTCGGGTTCACCTCTATGCCTCGCCGATTTACCATATACCCCTAGAACTTTCCCCGATGATACTCCGAACGAGCATTTAAGAGGGTTCACCTTCATTCAGAGTCGAGTATGTCAAACATCTCAACGAGATGCGAAATATGATCCGTGGCGGCCCTCGGGATTTGACCAAAGATGTCGTCCACGTAGACTCCATTGTCCTCCCGATCTGGTCGAGAACATTCGGCTTGACCAACCTCCGTAGGTCGCACCTCGCATTCTTGAGGCCGGGAGGGCATGACTTTGTAGCAATATAGCCCCCGGTCCGTGATGAAGGTCGTATGCTCCTCGTCTGGCTTGTACATCGGGATTTGGTTGTATCCCGAATATGCATCCATGAAGCTTAACAGCTCGTGCCCCGAGGTGGCGTCAACGAGCCGGGTCGATTCTGGGAGGGGGAAGCCGCTCTTTCGGGCAAGCCTTATTCAGTGTCAACTCTACACAGTCCGCCACTTGCCGCTTGGCTTTTTGACCAGACCTGTTAGCAACCCTGTGCCTGAGTAGAGCCTCGCGAATAGACCCTCCATCGAGAAGGTTCTCCACTTCCGATTTTAATGCGGCGATCGTCCGATCCATTGCCCTTCTTCTTCGCGAATCGGCTTAGCTTCACCGCCGACGCTCAAGAGTGGCAAATAACGTCGGGCCTGATCCCGACCATGTTCCGCATGCGACCAGCGAACACATCAATGTTCTCCTTCAAGAAGCTTATTAGCTCTGAGGCGAGCCGCAGGTTGAGACAGCCTTCCGATCTTTAGCTCGCTCGCTCTTTTGGATCAACCTGAAACCCTGGACAGATCCTCAACCGGCCGCGGGGATTTCCCTCGCGGATCTATGTTATCCTCTCGCGACCAGGTGCGGTCTCGGTCCGCGATCGCCATAGCATGGCGGGTGCACATCGCGTAACGCCCTTTCCTTTGTCGCCATCTGACCGATTTTACATAGCATTCGCGAGATGCGCTCGCGATCCGCTTACCTCCCCTATCCCCGCTGGAGTGGGGAACTTCATTTTGAGGTGATAAATGGAAGTGATCGCCCGAAAGTTCTCGAGAGGTCGCCCTAAGATCCCATTAAAGGCCTCATGGGCAGTCCACGACCAAGAATTCTGTAACCCTAGTCACTTCGTCGTAGTCGCCGAGCGTGACTGGGAGCTGGATCGTTCCATTGGGGATCAGGTGATCCCCTGTAAAACCATACAGAGGCATCGAGGCGGCTTCGAGTCGGCCTCACATGTTCTTCTTCTATCGAAAGCGGATTTGAACGAATGTTCACAAGCCTCGTTGTCCACAAGCATTCTCAGACATTATGACACCCTATCGAGGGTGATTACTGTGGCATCTTCGTGAGGATGGTGCAAGCGAGCCGCCTTTCTTTCACGTAAGGTGATTGGTTCCTCTTTTCGAGCTTTTTGAGGTCGCCGCAAGTGCTCATTACCCTAATCGGGTCGTGGCGAAGCCACGAGCATATCGCTCCCGCGCCTCGCGTGTTTCGCTGAGCGCGAGGTGCGGGCCCTCGAAGATGATATTAACACCGCCGTAGCCGCCGCGATCACGGCGCTTTTCGCTCCCCTTGATTTTCTTTTGGGGAGTCATCAATGTACTCCTTGAAGTGCCCCTTCTTGATGAGCTCTTCGATAGCCTGCTTTAGAGCTCGGCACTCATCAGTGAGGTGCCCATTATCCCGATGGTAACGGCAATACTTTTTGCTGTTCCTGGCCGTAGCAGGGGTTTTCATGGGCTCGGGCTCGCCGAGCAGCCGGCCTCCTGATTTATCGAGGATTGTGGATACGGACACATTCTGAGTATATTGGGTCGCGTCGCGATCGCGACGAGGAACAGGAGCATAGGACTTTTTCTGCTCATAGCGGGGTTTTTTCCCTTTTCGCTGATCGGCAGTATCTCCTTTGCGATCACTCGCCTGTATCTCCCGACCAGCGCATACCGGATGTGCCGTGGTCGCGACTGCGAGCGCCCTGAATTCTCTATCCGAGATGCTTTTCTCGCCGTGCATGGAACCTGGTGAGGGAAATGTTGTCCTCAGCCTGCAGTTCTTTCCACAGGTCGGTTTGCGGGCGAACTCCAGCTATTATAAGAGTTCGGATGGACTCTTCTGGTGCGTGAGCCACTTTGTTGAGCTCCCTGTGGAAACGATCAATGTAAGACTGCAGGGATTCGTCTCTCTTGCCTTATATTGCCGAGGTAGCTCAAAGGCATTGAAAATTTTCGTTGGCTTGGAAATGCCGAGGAACGTTGTGCTCATCCGAGACCACGAACCGATAGATCCCACCGGGAGCGACCTCAACCAACGCTTGGCATGAGAGGTCGTGTCACGGCCTGCCAAGCCGCACTTCGCAAGGTCCTCCAAACCCTCCTGGAGCTCCATCAGTCGTTGAACTTCATATAAATGATCCCGCGGATCGTAGTTTCCATCGAACGGTCGCATATCCGCATTCTCAACTCCCCGTGGAAGTGAGCCTAATACCTTCAGAGAAAACGGGGATGTAGAGGCGACTGCTCCGCCGCTTTGCCGCTCCTCACCTATCCGAGCTCGCCGGAGCTCCTCAACTGCGGTGAAAGGAGCCAAATGGGGGTCGTTTTCACCCATGCGAGCCCTCCGGCCCTTCCTCGGCTGTTCAGAGAGTTCGAGGTCGGATTCCTCCTCACCTCGGCCCGCATTTCCAGCCGCGCCGACACACGCCGACTAGAGACGCGTGAAGGTGGTGGATAACGCGGGCGCCACGACCCTCGCGGTGGTACGAACCGCCCGAGGTGTGGTGGCCACCCGCATGAGAACGATGGGGATCGCTCGCTGGTGGTGATCGGAATCATCGCGCCCAAAGATTTTCGCCGGGTTTGGTTTGCATGACGTGGCATGGGACAAATGGGATTTACTTTTTCGCCGAGTCTCAATTTTGCCGATATCCCGCTGGGCGCCTTCGTACTTGCTGGCCCTCGGGAGCTCGAGGCTTGTTTTTTGCCACTTGCTTACCCTCTTGCGCTCGTCCGCAAAGTCGCGCACGTGCTATTTCCCTTTGCCGTGCTTTCGCGACTTGCAAAGCTTTTTGGCTATTGCAGATCCGCACCTGCCTGTCCGCGACGACATGCCTTGGTCCTGCATACCCAACCTCTGTTGACCGTCCTGAGAGTATTGTCGAACCTCTCCAGTAGCTTGACAGGTGGTCCAGCTATGAGCCGTGGGGTATTCCCTAACAAAGATTTTGCGAAACCGGAGGTACAAGCGGGGTGCCCTCTCGGGGACTCTCCTTCGCATGTTGATTCCCCGTCAGTTCAGATTGGACGGGCCATTCAGAGCCGTAAGACCAGAGAGGTCAAAGGTTTTCCCGATGAAGGATAGACGCTAAATCAGCCCTCCTTCTAGCCAAACCGCTTGATGCTCGTGTCGACTAACCAACCTTCACGGGTGACACTGCTTTTATGAATTTAATGCACGTAACAATGGATGTGTCCAATGAAAATAAATGAAAAGAGGTTTTTTAAGTGGTTCGATGCTAAGGTAGCAAATCCTACGTCCCACCGATTTTGTATTGATGTTGGTGGGTCGTCGCTGCGACCGACGTACATAAGAGTTAATGAAAGAAATCGCTTTTTTCTTTTACAAGAGAGAGAGAGTTGTCTTTTGGGTAATGAATGAACCAATCCCCTTAATGGAGAGGTTTTCTACATTTTATATCAAATTGAAGCGTGTAATCATCATTAAATCTACGGGTTGGTGTGATTGTCGATATGATCCTATCTTCACGCCCCGCTTTTCCCTTTTTTCCAAGCCGACTTTCGCATGACTTGCTCAGCAGAAACGGACGCTGTGAGCTCCATGTTTATTTGCAGTCCGACGCGCACATTGTCCCGACGGGGCAGTTACTCCCGACGCGACTCCTTCCCACGCCGCCTCTTCATTTTCCCGTGCATAACAACTTTAAACTTTCACATTTATTTAAAAGGAATTAATGACAAGTAATAGTAGGGAGGAATGAGATTTCATGTTCAGAGACGACACTTTCTTAACATTCTCATATATTATAAATTGCTATCGGATGGATAAGATTTCATCTTCATAGAATAGCAAGAGAAACTTGTGACCAAGATATTTCATTCGCTATTATGCTAGACTTGAGAGTCAATTCAAAGTCAAAAAGCACTGTTTTTTTAATTTTTCATCTTTAGAGGGACAATTAATTCATAGAAACGCGTAAAGACCAAAACATTTTGTGGGGTAGGAGGAGGAACCTAGCATCAAGATAGAAACGACTTTTGATAAAGTAGCAACAGCAAGAGGAGGAAGAATTATGATAGAAACTTTTGGTAGGGTAACAAGAGAAACTTATAATCAAAATAATGCAAGCGGTGGAAATTTAGTCAAGATATAGTGAGTCTTTATAAGGTAGCGAGAGGTAGAACTTATATGGAACTTAACGCTAGGATCTCAAAAGTCTGAGATAGATGGAAATTAACAAACTTAGGGAACACGTAAAGATCTAAACCCCTTGATAGGCTAGCAAAAATCTAAGTCAAGATAATCAGATATCATATTCAAGCTTAAGCTTTCATCACTGTTTCCAAAAAGAAATTATCGTGGAGTGATATTAGGGATGGACTAGATTTCATTTTCTAAAGCAACTGTCTTGACGACTCCTTAAACCAATCTCAAGAACATATGAGCTCTATTAGGAATACATGGTGAATCAGTGTTTGCAAGTGTGAGCTGCATTGTAAACAAGCAACAGCAAGTGAATTACCAACATTTAGTTAATTAATTGCTTCAATTGCTGTTCCTTTTCTTTGCATTTTACAAGTGGATGGAATTGTGGCACTCCAATTAACTGAATTGTCCTTAAGAATGTTTAAAAAGCTAGAATACTAAAGCCTCTATCTTGTTTACACAGGATCTTTTGGAGGTCGACTGATCCAGATCAAATTAGTTTTAAATTTCTCAGGGTAAATTGTTTTATTCCAAGAAGAAGAATAATGAATTATTTATTGCAATTTTATCTTCATACATGATGAATTTGCATCCATTTCATCCTCCGAAGAAATCAAGGGCACTGGAGGCATTTGTATTGCAATTGGCATGGAAGGCCTCTCTCTGAGCATCACTAAGCAATGGATGGCAAGTTACATCTTCCACATTCTTTAATGGCGCTTAGTCGGCAGCATGACTAAGCAAATTGTGTCAACAAATTAACGATTTAAACATACTCTGCTTCAATTTTGTTAAAAAGGAAAGCATTTCAAAACGATTTAAACCTGCAGCTATATCATGGGAATTAAACAAATTAACAAAGCAAATGCTACTGGAAACAACTACCAAAACAATACTTATTGTGTCAAATTACTTTAGCAGGTATTGGCATGGAGAAATATCACTTTTACTAACCCGCTGTAATTTTTTAGTCACCTGAGGAATTTTTTCTGTATTTTATTTTTTTTCATTTTTACTCTTGTTTTTATCTTTTTGAGAGAAAATGTATTTTTTGCTTCTTAGTGTTGTCACTGATACCAGTGGATTGGGCGTCTTATGGGGATTGGCATTCTAATTTTCTAGACTTGAAATGGGCTCAGGATCGTGTGATTAGAGGATCATTACTATCTACAAATTACCCAAATACTACGTATATATGGATTTTGATATGAATAAACCTTTTTTGTATTTTTTTTTTATTACAATAGATTTTAGAGAAGTGACTTTAAGCCCATATCAATACCTCCATTTCTAAATACATCTTTATTATATGTATATTTAAAAAAAAAAAAAATTCTCTATAAACCTCATTTAATAATGAAAATAACCATACTTAATTAGATTTTTTATTTGCACAATTTCTCTATAATTTCAAACTTAATTAATTATTTTTTTGTTTACTCCCATTTAATTTAAAACTTAATTATGGTTTTTGTTTAGACAATTTTTTCCCAATTTCAAACATAATTAGGTTTTTTATTTATACTAGTTTTTTTCCCTAATTTCACATGTGAAACTTACTTTTTCTTTTCATTTTCAAATTCATCTCGTTATGTGATTACTTTCTCCATAATTTTAGTAATATATTTCCATAAAAAAAATATATATATTTCAAGTTAAAAAAAAAAAAAAAAGTTTCAATGATTTAGAAACTTAAAAGGTAGGGTTTATTAATAATAATAATAATAATAATAATATAGGGAATGATAATAATTTTCATTAAGGTTAAAATTGTCAAAATGAAAAAAAAAATTGAATTAGGGAATACTGATAAATTTGATATAGCTAAAAATCATTTTCCTATCCTAAAATGTTAAAAGGAATTTAGATAACAACACTTAACGTTCAAGTACAAGAAAAAATGAAAAATAAAGATATAAGAAATAGAATATAGATTTCCTTCTCATAGAGGTCGTTTTTCAAACAAAAACATGTTTCAAGTAATCAAGTTTATGTATCTAGAAATTTTTTTTACGATGGGCTAAAATAAAAACTAATTACATATTAATATTTTTGTCCATTAATATTTTTGTTGGGGTGGGCCAAAATCAAAAAATTATATATATTAATATTTTTTAAAAAAATTTGAGGGTAAAAGTGGGTTGGATCCGCCCCCATATATATGTGTGTGTGTGTGTAGAAACTAAAACAATTGGCTATACTAAGCAATATTTTCGGAAACAGCATTACGGTAAACCTGGAAAGAGGTATACATCAAGGACAGATAAACAAATCACGAACTCCTGTGAAAATTTATGTTTCCTAAAAAAATCCAAAAGCAAGTCCCCTTCAATTATGTCTTTGTTATATAAATTTAAATCCATTTCAACATTTAAAGAAAAACGTCTGGAGGCATCCTAAAGTTTTTCAGATATTATTTACAAATAACATTAAAGACTTTCCATGCCAATGGTAAAACTATGAAATCCTTTACATTCATTAGTATTTACTATTTAGTACAGCGGTAAATTTTCACCGATTTAACATCTGAAGAAATAAAGGGCTTTGGAGTATCTCCAATCTCTGCAAATGACCTTCAAGCATTTGCAATACTATTGGCATGGAAGGTCTCCCAATTAGATTCCACTGAACTTAAATTAAAGTAGTATACAAGTGGCATGGAAGGCCTCTCTATTGGATTCCACTGAATGCACCAGAGTCCCACAATTGCAAGCTTCTTGGCAATTTCCTCATTTCCATCTACCTCAATTTCTAAATTAAGCTCTTTTCCTTGGCTCATTTTGTTGTATATCCATTCAGGAAAGTAAATTTGGCTTCAATGTCAATTGTAAGATCAATATTCTTTCGGCATCCAACCATCTCTAAGAGCATCATTCCATAACTGAAAACATTAGACTTGTAAGAAACCTCTCCAAAGTGTTCGGAGAAAAGTTATGGAGCTATGTAGCCTATAGTTCCTCGAGCAGCTGTCATTGACACAACACTTTGTTCTTTTGAGCATAATTTTGCCAGCCCAAAATCTGAAATCTTTGGCTGAAAATTATGGTCAAGTAATATATTGTGAGGTTTAATGTCAAATGAAGGATCCTTTGGTTGCATCCTTGGCGCAAGTACTCTATTCCTCGTGCAACACCAATGGCAATGTCTCACAACTTTTTCCAACTTAATGGATGCTGAATTGACTTGTTTTTATCTAAGAATATAAACTTCTCAAGTGATCCATTAGACATGAACTCATAAATAAGAGCACGCCGCATTCCTTATGAATAAAATCCTAATAGACGAACAATGTTAAAATGGTGAATCCTACCTATAGTAGCCACTTCATTGACAAATTCTTCATCATTTCCTTTTGAATGTTCCAACATCTTAACAGCAACCCGAATTCCGTGGGAGAGTTTTTCTCTGGAGACACTTCCATAACCTCCATGACTAAGTCTGTGCCTAAATTTACTAGTAATTTTCTTAAGGTCACTGTAAGTATACCTTGTCGGATTGAGGCTCCAGTAGTCTTCGAGGAACTTCTCCATTTTCATTTGAATTTCTTTTTCATTTTCAGATTTCCTGGATTTGTAAACGAGAAGTATTACCAAAGCAAAGAATATGATCCTCCAATACTTGTGGCCGTAGACAATGCAATTTTGACCACACGACCATGATCTGCGTGTCAAGAAGAGAAATTATTAACTTGTTTGAGCAATAAGATTAATTAGATGCATTCTAAATTGCAAATGAGATGGAGGGTGCATGCTTGATGCAAGCAGGATTCATATCCTTCATGTATGGCAGGAAGATGAACAAGAAATTCTTTAAAATGTGTGGAACAGAAAAGAAAATTATCTCAGAAATATGACAATTCCCAGTAGCATTTACAGCTATACAGGTTGGTTTTGAAAATACATTATTGAAAGTTCTTGTCATGGAGCATCTGAAATGAAAAAAGTTCTTGTAGTTCTGCTCCTATTGCAAGGCCTCCTTGCTCTGTGTTTTTCAGTTTAAAAAAAATTAGTGCAAGAATGCACCCCATCGACCAATTTTCAATTTTCTTCGCAGAGAACAAATCAGCAACAGAAATTAGGTACCGCAATGATCAGCAGGGTGGAAAAGAAATGTTCAATATCAAAAGCAGAGAGACATCTCACTAATCAAATGAAAATATCATATCATTACATATACTAGTTCAATAATATAGGCACTTCAATTATTTCAAAATTAGGAAAGAATTAAGCAACTAATTCAACTCTATGCATTAAAATATAAATTTAGTAATACTAATCTTACCAAGATATCATCCCTTCATGCATCATTTGTATGAGATAAAAATAAAATTTTGAATAAATTTATAACGTACTACTAAATTAATTAGTGTAAAAAACATGATAGTAATTTCACACTGTACTTTCAGGAATCTAATTGTTGACTTACGTTGGTTTATGAAACAGAATGTTGAATTGCTTGTAGTGTTGAAGCCACAATAGTTCCCTAATTTTTCGCAGTCGTAGCATCCATCAAGGGCTTTCCATACGACGACTATCTTTTTAATTTGAATCATTTGATACCAATGAGGAAATGAAGCGTTAATTGTTTTATACCTTCTACAAGATGGAGGCATCTGAATCTCGGGGGGGAAGCCCTCGTCAAGAATTTCGAAAACAAAATTTCGGTCACTGCTCATGCAATCAAACGGTCCTAATTCCTCAAAAGAAATCAGATGTCCCCGTAAACATCATAGTGCGTTCCAGAAACCGTACGTCGGAGAGGGACTATAGTAAAGATCGTCGAAGAGGGAGAATCTAGAGTTTGTGAGGTTAAGAGAAAGAAGACTTTTTATTTGACGTGTGGTATCATGTGAGAAAAGTTCAAACTAAACCTAGAAATTTCTAGAGAGAAAAATATGAGAAGGCGAGTATGAATTTCATTGATTGAATTGATTTATTTTACAACCACTTAGAAACTTATATACAAGACTTGAAACGCCACCGTTTTCACCTATTTTCAATACAGTACAACAACTTGTGAACTTAATACTGTCCTATGATAAAAACATCTTTGGTTAACATTCCCCCATAAACTCAACTCTCGTTACTTCTTTTGCCAGCTTCTTAACAATTTCTTTGATCAGCTGCTCCACTCAACTTCCTTTATCCCTTTTGCACTCTTTGAATTCATCATTTGCATTAGCTAAAAAATACCATCACATTCAAAATTCAGCAGGTCTGCAACTCTGCATCAGCTCACTGTAACTTACTTTGCATTACCTCAAAATGGCATCACATTCAACCATTTAGCAAATCTTCAACTTTGCATTAGCTCAACCTTGCACAACTCAAAATTCAAGAGATCCGCAACTCGCATTAGCTCACCGCATCTCTCAAACTTGCACAATTCAAAATTCAATTTCTGCGCATCTAAAATTCAGCAACTCTGCAGTAATTCAACTTTGTACAATTAACAACTCAATTTCGCACAACTAAAATTCAGCAACCCAAAGAACTCGCAAGAACTCAACTTTGCACAATTAACAACTCAATTTCTGCACAACTAAAATTCAGCAACTCGCAAGAACTCAACTTTGTACCATTAACAACTCAATTTCTGCACAACTAAAATTCAGCAACCCAAAGAACTCGCAAGAACTCAACTTTGCACAATTAATAACTCAATTTCTGCACAACTAAAATTCAGCAACCCAAAGAATCTACAAGAACTCAACTTTGCACAATTAACAACTCAATTTCAAGACAACTAAAATCAGTTCAACTCGCACAATACTAAATCCATAACCAATCTTCGCACTTTATTAACAAATTTGTACACCATCTATGAAATCGCTTTTGCACAGAAGATCAATTCTATACAAAGATTATCAAATCAGACAACATTATCAAACCCGCAACTTCTGCATAAAATCAACTCGCTCGGACTATATCGTTGAGAAAGACTGATCCTTAGCCCAATTGACACCGGAGGAACTTCAACCTACGCTTAACTGCTTTTAACTCATTAAACTAGGAGATTGACAAAGGCTTTAGTAAGAATGTCAGCAATTTGCTGCTTTGAGGGAACATACTGAACAATTAACTTCTTAGCTAGAACTTGATCCCTAATGTAATGGACATCAATTTCAATATGTTTGGTGCGAGCATGAAACACAGGATTGGCAGCCAATGCTCCTGCACTCACATTGTCACACCAAATAACAGGAGAAGCAGCCAAAACAACACCTAATTCTGAAAAAAATACTCAGCCAGCTATTTCGTCTGGCGTATGAGTTAATGCTCTGTACTCACCTCGTAGAAGAAAGTGCCACTACTTTCTGCTTGCGGGAACTCCATTGTATGAGATTAGGACCCAAGTAAACACAATAGCCACTTGTGGATCTCCTATCATCAAGATTGCTGCCCCAATCAGCATCAGCATAGCATTCTACACTAAGAGAAGCTGCTGGTTTGAACATTAGACCATGGAATTGAGTACCCTTAATGTATCTCAAAACTCTCTTACAAGCTTGCCATTGTAATTCTGTGGGAGCTTGAAGAAACTGACTCAGCTTATTGACAGTGAAGCTGATGTCAGGTCTAGTTAGGGTCAAGTATTGCAAAGCACCAACAGAGCTTCTATAAAGGGTAGGGTCTTTAAAGGCTTCACTATCATGAGTAAACAGCTTTGTTCCCACAGCCATGGGAGTGGGACAAGAATGAGCATTCAGCATTTGAGTTTTAGCAAGAAGATCCACAATATACTTTGTTTGCTTAAGATGAATGCCTTGATCTGTCCTGGTGGCTTCCAAACCAAGAAAATACTTAATAGATCCAAGGGTTTTCAAGGCAAACTGAGCATTCAAATCCTGGACAAGCTGATGAATATAAGAGGTGTTGGACCCAGTGATGAGAATATCATCAACATATATCAACACATATGTCACTTGAGAACCTTGTTGAAGAGTAAAGAGACTGAAGTCTGAAACTGAATTTAAGAAACCTCTGTCCAACAAAGTCTGCTTCAGTTTATCAAACCATGCCCTAGGGGCCTGTTTAAGTCCATAAAGAGCTTTATTAAGCTTGCACACATGGTATGGAAACTGCGTATGCTCAAACCCCTCTGGTTGCCTCATATAAATGTCTCATGCAAGATGCCATTAAGAAAAGCATTGTTAACATCAATCTGCTGGATATCCCAGTTATGAGTCACAGCAAGTGTTAGAATAATCCTAATGGTTGAAGGCTTTATGACTGGGCTGAATGTTTCAAAATAATCAAGGCCAGGAGTCTGTTGAAACCCTTTAGCCACCAACCTGGCCTTGTATTTTTGAAGTGAACCATCAGAATTAAATTTAGTTCTAAACACCCATTTGTTCCCTACAATATTCATATCATGAGTAGAAGGAACAAGAGTCCAGGTATTGTTTTGCATGAGAGCATCAAACTCACTTTTCATGGCTTCCTTCCAATCTGAACTAAGGAGAGCTTCTTTGATAGAAGAGGGTTCAGGTTGAACCAAAACCTGGTTAGCCATAAGTACAACAGTTTTCCTTGGAATAGTGCCAGTTTTAATTCTTGTCATCATGGGGTGATTGTTACAAGTGACTTGAGATTCAAGAGAGGAATGTGAAATCTGTGCTGGAGGAGGATCAATTGTAAGAGAACATGATGGTGAGTGGGGTGAGATATGTGTGGAAGGTAATGGATAAGTTGTAAGGTCTATTTGAGGTGAGGAATTAGGCAACTGAGTTGAAGTTGGTATTATGGTTTGATGAGAATATATAGATTGAGGTGATGGAATGGAGTGTGATATGGTAGGAGATTGAGGTATTTGTGATGAAGGTTGTGAATTTGGAATTTGAAAGGAAGGAAGAACAGGTGAAGTAGGATGGATTTCCTTACCTTTTACTGTGATGTGAGGACTGGATTGAGGACATGAAACTGCTGGAAGATCTTTAGCAGGTGAGTCATTATCAAACTGAAGTAATGGAAAAGGAAATGCAAGAGGTGAAGTAGTAGATGAGGGTAAAACAGAAGAAGTTGATAGGTGAGACTTTTGTTGGGATAAAGCTGAAGTAAAACCAGTAGCAAAAGGATATTCAGTTTCATTGAACTTAACATTTGGAGTAATGTAAACTTTACCATCTAAACTAAGACACTTGTAGCCCTTATGCATTAAGCTATACCCTACAAATGTACACTTAGAAGAGTGAAACTGAAGCTTATGTTTGTTAAAGTCTCGTAAGAAGGGAAAACAGGTACAACCAAAGATTTTCAGAGATGAGTATTCAGGTGTACGACCAAACAATGCTTGATATGGAGAAATAAAGTCTAAAACTGCTGTAGGCATTCTATTTATAAGAAACACAGCTGTATCAAAAGCAAACCACCAAAGATGTAGAGGCATAGATGCTTGTGCAAGCAAGGTAAGTCCAGTCTCAACTATATGCCTGTTTTTCCTTTCACTTCTACCATTTTGCTGATGGACATAGGCACAAGAATGCCTATATTGAATTCCAGCATTAGTGAGATAAGGAATAAGACCTATATATTCACCACCTTGATCTGAATGTAAGCATTTTAACTTGCGACCAAACTGCCTTTCAACTAAGTGATGAAACTTAATAAAGACAGACCTAACCTCAGCCTTGGTTCTTAAAGGAAATAACCATGTGAACCTACTGAAATCATCAATAAATTGAATATAGTACTTAAATCCTTCAAGGGATGCATATGGAGCAGGGCCCCAAACATCACTATGCACAATGGCAAGGGGTTTAGTTGCTCTAGAAGTGGAAATGGGAAAAGTATTTCTATGAATTTTCCCAAGTTGACAAGCATCACAGAATGACAGTTGCAACTTGGTTGACTGATTTGTGTTTACATGTTGTAAAATTTTTTGTAGAGATTCAGAATGGGGATGGCCTAATCTCTTATGCCAAAGTAGGCCTAAATTGGTATTAGTGTTATTAGCATGCATAACTAAGGATGAATGAGGCAACAAATGAGAAGACTGTTCTGAACTTGAGGCACCATCTAAATGTAAAGCATGAGCAGAAGAGTAAACACCATTATCAACCACAGTATCAGAAAGCAATGCATCAGATTTATCAACGAAAGCATGTGTAGAAGAGTAAACATCATTACCAAACACATCATCAGAAAGCAATGCATCAGATTTATCAACAGAAGTATTAGCAGTTTTATTGATCATGCTAGTATTACAATGAGTGATTTTACATTGCAAAGGTTGTGGCACACAAGGAACATTAGAACAATGCGGAATTGACGACCACTTAGACACACAGTTGGTAGGCATGACTTTATTTTTATTGGACTCTAAAGTAGACTGATTGGCAGAAACATATGATGAAGGTGTAGACTTGGACAGAAGATGTTCGGCTGATTGAGAGGAATTAGAGGGAAAACTCAGTTGATAAAGACCACCCTTAAGACCTCCCTGCAGCAGCACTGTCCCTGTATCCTTGTCCTTAACAACACATCAATTAGAAGTAAATTCAACTACTACATTGTTATCCTTTGTAAATTTGGATATACTAAGGAGATTTTTAGTGATTTTGGGTACACATAAGACATTTTTTAAATGAAGAAACTTAGATTGTAAAGTACTAGGTAAAGTAGTAAAACCAATATGAGAAATATGGAGAAACTCACCACTTCCAACTTGCAATTGATCAACTCCAAAGCATAATTTCTGCTTCCATCTAATTGAGTCAAGTCAGAAGTAACATGATCAGTGGCACCGGAATCCATATGCCAAGCTGGATCTGGTGACAGAGCAGAGCAAGAAGCCATTGAAGCACTAGGATGTCCATGAGAGGTAGAGGCAAATTGAACTTGGTTTGTTGGATGGACAGTGTAGGATTGCTGGCTAGGTATTGTGTAAGGTTGCTGACTAGGTACTGTGTTTGATGGAAAATTACCAGGAGAATGAGCTACTTGTGCAGGAGAATAAGCTAAATGTCCTGCAAGTGAAGATCCAGTGTTCACCATTTGTGATTCACTACTAAAAGTATGAGAACCTTGTCTATGTGGCCTAGTGGCAGTATTAAAGAATGGGCTTTGAGGACCTTGATTACCAACATGTGCAGTGCCATAATTCCCAACTTGTGCAATATTACCAAAGGCATTATTGTACTGTCCAAAATTCCCACTATGACTAGAATTGGTAAAGGAAGGTGCTCCAGGATTACTAAACTGAGGAGGCATTCCATTATAGGTAGAATTGTACCTATGGTAACATTGTACTGCTGTGTGACCAATTTTGCTGCAAACCTGACAAATTGGCTTACCTCTGCCATTTCCTCTTCCCCTACCTCTACCAGTT
This sequence comes from Pistacia atlantica, assembly GCA_026229545.1. Classification (NCBI taxonomy): domain Eukaryota; kingdom Viridiplantae; phylum Streptophyta; class Magnoliopsida; order Sapindales; family Anacardiaceae; genus Pistacia; species Pistacia atlantica. The sequence goes on along the minus strand of CM047902.1, from coordinate 2,827,204 downwards.
CCATTAAATCCAGGAGGTCTAAATCCATATTGACCAAAGTTAGAGACAGGTGATGATTGAGTAGTGAAATTAGATGTGGCTGAATCATGCCAAGTTGGATTGAGAGGATAACTAGCAGTAGGTAAGGTATTTGATGTATAAGCAGTAGGCAAGGTATTTGAGGCATAGGATATGGAATGAGGAAGAACAGGAGCTGAATTTGGATTGTTTGGCACTGAACTAATTGAGTTTGACATAGGATGTGAGATGTGAGAATATTGTTGACCAGCATTACCAATAGCAGCCACATTAATAGATGAGAAAAGTTCAAACTAAACCTAGAAATTTCTAGAGAGAAAAATATGAGAAGGCGAGTATGAATTTCATTGATTGAATTGATTTATTTTACAAACACTTAGAAACTTATATACAAGACTTGAAACGCCACCGTTTTCACCTATTTTCAATACAGTACAACAACTTGTGAACTTAATACTCTGGTCCTATGATAAAAACATCTTTGGTTAACATCATGCATATCCATAATGGTAATACTTCTGTCCAGGTAAGAAATGTCTTCCACATAGTAACCGCTGGAAAAAGGAAGATGCAACATAGTCTTGTCATTTGAGCAAGACATTTCAAACCCTTCAAGGCCACAAGAGATTGATTGAGTTTTCAGCCTAAAGGGAAATCTGATTTTTGGGCCGTTTTTGCTGCATTTTGTTGGTGGACAGAATTCATATATATTTTCATCACTGTTCATGATGAAGTATTTTTGGCGCCCGAGTAGGGAAAGAGAAGGAAGAAGAAAATAAACGGCACAAGAGACATGACGAGGAACAAAGAGAAAAGGGACAGAGAAAGTAGAGTTGGGTAGATGATTATGGACTTTGGAGAACAGAGAAAGCAGACTCTTTGAGGCTTGTGACAAATAATTGATACCCAAACTTTACAATTTTAGTAATTAAATCATTAGAATGTAAACTTTCATTAATCGCTTACTTGTCGACCCCGTACCTTTGCAGAAGTGACAAAGAACGCCCACTGTTATGGGAAATTTGACTTTAGCTCCCATTTCATTAGTTTTTGTTATTAAACGGGTATTGTTGATATTTCCATCTTTTCCAAAGGGTATTATTGGCATTTACTATGTTTTGAAAATCAAAAGTATTTTTCCTTTCTTTTTTTATTTTTCTCATCCCTCTTTTATCTCTTCTAGCTTCTTCCTCCCTTATTCTTCACTAGTTCTATTAAATTAGATCTCACCGCTCATGGCTGTGATGAGGCCAAATCTAACCTCGATGACTGCAACGAGGCCTAGAATGGTCTTGTATGGCTTTGTGAGGCCAATCCTGCTTCAAGTTTGTTTAGTTAAAAAGATATTTTTTTCACAAGTTTTTAGGTTGTTTGTATAAATTTGATAAGTTTGGGAGTAATCAATGAAATATTGCTAGTAGTCTAATAAATAATTCGTTATCAAAGACTATGGATAGTCAACCAAAACATTTTGATCTTTTCATAGTACAACTACATTTGGCACATAGAAACTAATACAAGAAAAGTAATTACGAACATGACCATATTACAAACAGATGTAGCTTTTATTTTACTTTTACACATTTCATTGCAAGAATTAATTATGCATCAGTATTGTTGTATGAGCATCCTTCCATTGATTCAGATAATGGCAATTCAATTGAAGAGTCTAACTAAATCTCTCTTATAGAGACATGCTCGGAAGAAGAAAAGAAAGGCTTAAGAGGCATTTGCAAGTCATTCATGCTCCCTTCTAACATTTCAATAACCTTTGTAATTAAGGGACGATCTGAAGGCTTCACTTGTATGCACCATAACCCAGTTAAACAAAGTTTTCTTGCAATCACGATTTCATTTTCAGTGACATCTTGGAGCTCCAAATCTCGACCAATATTGATTTGGTCATATACCTACGAGGGGAAGTATGCTTTGCTTGAACGAGCTGCCTTCATATCAGAATTTCTTCTGCCTCAACCCATTTCCAACAACAACATTCTAAGCTTTATACATTTGACTTGCAAGAAATTGTTCCGAAATTCCTTGAAATCAATTCAGGAGCTAGATATCCTATTGTTCCTCTTGTAGCACTAACATACACAAAATTATCTCCCTTTAGGTAAAATTTTGCAAGTCTGAAATCAGAGACTTTTGGGATGAAATTTTGGTCCAACAAGATATTGTGTGGCTTAATGTCGAAATGAAGAATGCATACATCACATCCCCCATGTAGATACTCGATCCCATGAGCAATTTCATATAGTTTGTCCAAACTAAATGATAGAGATTTGTCTGCCTTTGAAAATACATGCTTATCAAGAGATCCATTTGGCATATACACATACACAAGAGCACGTTTAGATCCTTCTTAACAGAATCCAACTAATTGTACTATATTGACATGGTGAATTCTACCGATTGTAAAGACTTCATTGATGAATTCTTCAGCACTAAACTTTGAATTTTCTAGCAGTTTGACAGCAATTAAGCAACCACTATGAAGCAGTCGTTTGTAAACTGATCCAAAGCCACCTTGGCCCAATTTTTCTTTAAAATTGTCTGTCACTGCCATTAGCTCTGGGTAAACGTACCTTTTAGGCATCCAGGATTGCTGATTGTGCAGAAATTTCTCCACAGTATCAACCTTCTTCTCTTGTTCTATTATAATTAAAGATATATAACAGACCGACGATTCATGGAAAAGTACAAAAAATTCAACAAAGTCATCAGACAATTTTTCAATACATATGTAGAAAGATGAACTTACTAATTTTGCTTTCATGTCCACATGCTGTTGTCCCTGCCCCTACCCAACACGTACCACCAGGGTGAAGACAGCCATGCACTCAAAGGACCATGTAAGATTGAACCTGACTGCAGAGACTTGCTGATGGTTTCATAATGATCTGTCTTATTACCAAACAGCTCGTATGGCCAATAGATAGGAGTCACTGCATTTAACGAGCAAACCTTATACTGATACTCTGGATAATAAACTGTAACATAAGAATAAAATTGATTTTCACTCAAGCAAGGAATTCTTGTTAAAAGCGGATCATTAATCTTCTGAGGGCACCAGAAAATTGTGGCATAACTGTAGTTACTGTCTATTTCTAGTCTAAATTTAACATCATAGGAAAATTGCTTGTGTATGTCTGACAAAGATCCGTAGGGAAGGCGGCAGGCTCCACTGGCTAAGTTAACATCAACAACACTGACTGTATTTTCTTTATGTGAAATTCCCTTCACATAGTACTTTCCTGAACGAAATTCTAGGATGGTTTTGTCGCTTTGGCATGAAAGTTTGAAGTTAGGATGACCACATTTTGCTGGATCGCCCTTGAGGCGACAAGGGCATTTTATGTTATTGATTTCTCCACATGAAGGGCATTTTTGTTGAAGTTTTCTTGCTTGTATTTCAGTGATGTAACAGGAAAATCAACACAGAAACAAGAAAATTTGAAAAAGGTAATAATGATCCTTCCCTTCTCATGGTTCTCTATTCCCCAAAGATACTATGAACTTGGTATCCTCCAATACGGTCAAGTAAAAGTATCCTTAAGTAATTACCCATATGTGGGTCGTGTAAATGGTCTTTCATGTTCATTGACTTGAATTTTTTTTGGGAACTTCTGGAAAGTAATTTTAATGTAATACGACGGAATTTGATCAACTTACAAGCAATTTTATATCAGAAAAAAGGTTATAAAATAATTTGCCAGATGAATTGAGTGTTAGACATTTATAGCCAGCATCCATGGAATATATATATTAAAAAAAAAGATGTCACTATATAAGCCAGATCACAAAATACACGTCTCCAACTTGTTTAATTTCTCATTGGGGCCTCCTGCTATTTAGCATGGATCACATCTAGTGGCTTAAAACTCCACATTTCCAAGTCAACCTGCCGGGAGTAGACTTGGTTTTGACAGGATTGGGAGAAACAGATTGCACAGAGTCTTTATAATGCATGGAAGTTGCTGCTGTTCCTAGTCAAATTGTGTTAGATTAACGTAAACAAAAGGTCAGTAAAGATATGGCATAGAAAGGTTGAAACTACTTCTCAGGATATAATATTTGTTTGTCTCTTTGGAAAAACTACGGAGAAATTACTCAACTTTTAAGGAATTAGTAAGGAAGGCCCTATATCCAAAAAAGGTCTCAAGATATGGCCCAGAAAGGTCTCAAGATATAATATTTTTTGGGTAGCTTATGTTTTTGACGTCTCGCATAAAGAAGAACAAATTTGTTCTAGTTTCAATAGAAAGATCAACAGAGAAAGCAGAATGTTTGATGATTCTCTCCTGCTCATGGTTTCTGTCCTCCTACGATACTGTGGATTGGGACTTATAATATTATAATATGTTTTATTGGGTTGTATATTGGGGGTATGATATCATTTACGGCTGGAAGCTTTAAGCTGATGACTTTAATCATACAGCTTGATTAAGGAGTACTTATAGGATAATATGATAATAGTATGTGCCAAGTCTTTCTTTATTGATATTTGGTTTTTCAAACCTGCATACAAATTTATTTAATTAATTGTTGAATACGATGTTAATTTTAATAAATTGACCACAAACTCAAGGATTAAACTCCAAATTAAACAAAGGAAGGTGAATTGTAATAATATGTGGTAATGGGTTGTGTATGGGGATATAATATTATTTACGGTTGGAAACTTTTAGTTGACTTATTATAATATGTGGTAAGTTAACAAACAAGATTGAGACAATAATCCTTAATTATAAAAGTATAAACATGGGGAAACTTCATTATGATTTTGTTTACCATAATTTAACAAATCGGGGACTTTTTTATTTTAATAAATTAACCACAAACCTCCGCTGGCCAGCTTTTACTTTTCTCTTTTTTAAATTTAAACTCCTGTCTGAACAGCGTCTTGCCATATTCTCAATTTCATCATCTTTTGTTTTCTTCCCCCTTCAATATTTGGACTTTCATTGATGTTCAATTTCAATATTTAGACATGACTTAAAATCACCGAATGCTGAACATTTGACAATGTCTTTAGTTACATTTCCCAAGGAATAAAAATACCTTAAGGATCATCCCCTTTTTTGTTATGGAAGTTCAGTGGTGATCGATTGAGTAGCTTTTAGCACAATTTGGAGGATGAGAGTTTGCTTCATAGTATTGTCATTTGTAATTTTGTATATAGAGCGAGGATGAACATGTTGATTTATTAAGACTTAAAAGAGTAAAAAACAAACAACCCTTTAGTAAGTAGGTATCTTGCTACGCAAGTTGTATTTTTATTATATATAGTGATTGGTCCGAAATTTCCCCCAGCTAGAATTTAATAAATAATAAAGAGATGACCTAAAGTTCAATAATAATTTATTGGTATTTCGCAATTGAAAATTTAAGGGAGTGACCCAAGTAAGTCTTATCATTAAAATTTATTACTGGCTAAAGGGCCACTCAGCAGTTGGCAATTGAAAGGAAATGGTGCTTAAAGAATTAAGCATTGATTCAACGCATAAGGTGTCGCCAAGCCAGAGAAAATGCACATCTTCCACTTGTTTTCCCGCTAGAAAACAAGATTCTTCGTTCATATTTTATAATGTTTGCCTTGTCATTCTTGGCATAATTAATACTCTACTGGCTTAACTTAACATCTCTTGCTTATAGTATTGTCAATGTATCAGAGCCAGCTCGTGATACCAGTGGGCTGGGCTTGTAATGGCGATTGGCAATCTAATTTTCTGGACTTGAAATGGGCTCATTACCCAACCTCTATGTATACATGGATTTTGATAGGGTTATTATTAACCAGATAAAACTTTTATTAGAAAAGACAATAAGCAGACTCTTATTGTGATTGCATCAGAGTGAGCTGGGCTTCTCATGGGGACGGCGAGATTCCAACCTTCTGGACTTGAAATGGACTCAAAATTATGTGAAGACAATAAGAAGAATGGACAATTGAGAAGGGGAACAATCAAACCAGCAGAGTATCACTAAATAAAATTTAGGAAGAAGGATAAATATATATATATATATGTTTCCAAAATGAAATCTAAAAGCTGTATATTTCAGTAAATCAAAAACACTCAACAGTTCAAATTTCAATACCAGAAGAACAATGAGTCCTATTTATACATGACATATTTGAAAGTTCTAGTTTTGATACGTCAACTAGGATCCATTTGAAAATCAGTAGAAACAGAGGACTCTGGAGGCATGGTTCACTCTAGCTTGCATTCATTAGTAAATCGATCAATTCGTACCCATTTCAACATCTGAAGAAACAAAGGGCTTCGGAGGCATCTCCAAGCTCTGTAAATCACCTTCAAGCATTTGCAACACTGTTGGCATGGAAGGTCTCTCTGTTGGATTCCACTGAATGCACCAAAGTCCCACAATTGCAAGCTTCTTGGCAACTTCCACATCTCCATCTTCCTCAATTTTGAAATTGAGTTCCTCTCCTTGGCTCATTTTGTTGTATACCCACTCAGGAAAGTAAATTTGGCTTTGGTTTTCAATTGTAAGATCAATATTCTTTCGACATCCAACCATCTCTAACAACATCATTCCATAACTAAACACATCCGACTTGTAAGAAACCTCTACGAAATTCCTGGAGAAGAGCTCTGGAGCAATATAGCCAGCAGTTCCTCTAGCTGCCGTCATTGTTACAATACTTTGTTCCTTTGAGCATAGCTTGGCAAGACCAAAATCTGAAATCTTTGGCCTAAAATTATGGTCAAGTAATATATTGTGAGGCTTAATGTCAAAGTGAAGGATCCTTTGGTTGCATCCTTGGTGCAAGTACTCTACTTCACGAGCAACACCAATTGCAATGTTTTGCAGCTTCTCCCAACTTAATGGACGCTGTGCTGATTCATTTTCCCTTGAAAATATAAACTTCTCAAGTGATCCATTTGGCATAAACTCATAAATAAGAGCACGTCGTGTCCCTTCTGAGCAAAATCCCAAAAGTCGAACAATGTTGAAATGGTGTATCCTACCTATAGTAGCCACTTCATTGATGAACTCCTCTCCGTTTCCTTTGGAATGTTCCAACATCTTAACAGCAACCGGAATTCCGTTGGAGAATTTTCCTCTGAAGACACTTCCATAACCTCCTTGGCCGAGTCTCTTCTTAAACTTACCAGTTATTTTCTTAAGATCACTGTATGTGTATCTTGTTGGATTGAGTGTCCTGTAGTCTTGTAGGAAGTTGTCTATCTTGAGTTGAGTTTCCTTTTCGTTCTCAGATTTCCATGATTTGTAAAGAAGAAGTATCACCAACACAAGGAATATACTCCCTCCAATACTTGCGGCTATGGACACTAAAATTTTAACTACTGGAGAATCTGCATCGCCAAATGAAAAATGTTAGCTCATTTATGCTTAATTTTGTTGGAAAATAAGATGAATAAAATGGCATCCAAATTAAAGATGATATGGGGGAATTTGGGTGCATTCAGTATACAGATTTTCTTTGATGTATAAGCTATAAGAATAGTAGATTTTTTTTTTTTTTTTTTTTAATTATCTTATATAAAACCGATAAAGATAATCAGTCATTAGCCAGCAAATGCCTAAAATTAAAGGATTAAACATGAAGATTGAATTTGAGTTTACAGAGAAATTTTAGTCCAAATTATCAGTAAATGCCTTAGATTTTTCAGCCTTCCTTCCTCAGCCATGAACTAACATTCAAACAGAAGATACATGGTTTCGATCAAATTTTAGCTGAGACTTTTCTTCATTCAAAACAAATATAAGAAATTAGCCAGTAAACGACTAAAATTATCAGTAATTTCATCTCTTTGTGACGTAGTCAAACAAATAAGAAATTGAAATAATAATTATAATGAAAGAGCTCACACCATGAATGTGCTTCATGGAACACATTGCACGAATAGGCTTCATATAATTGATTCAATTAAAACATAAATTAAATGTTGTGATAGATAATATCTACAGTGTGTGACAGTTTATAAAAATCTTGGTAGAAGTACTAAAACATACAGAATTCTTAATGATAACTTACGGTGGCTCTTGAAACAGACTTTTGGATTTTCGTGTTTGCAACAGATTGTAGAATTGCTGGTTGTGTTGAACCCACAGTAGTTATCCGAATTTTCGCAGTGAAAGCATTCTGTAATTGGTGACCATGATATTTCGATACCTGGATTGTTCAAAGCCCCCGTAGAAGCCCGAGGCAGACCCCAATAAATTGAAGTTGTATTTACTGTTTTATATTTACTGCAATCTGAAGGCAGAATTTCTTCGGAATATTCTTCAGACTCTACTAGATAAACAAAATTTCTGTCATAACTGATGCAATCAATCGGTCCAACCGTGTCCAAAGAGCTCCTCAGTTGAAATCTCTTCGTGCAGTTGAATATTGTCTGTTCTTCAAGATAGTTATCATTGTAATAGAATCTGGAGTTTGTAAGGTCAGGGGAAAGAAGACTGTAGTGTGCATGCGGTATCATGTGCATCCATAATGGTAATATGACTATCATAATAACCAATTTCTTGCACATAGTAATCGTTGGAGGAAGGAAGGTGAAGCAGAGTATTGTTATTTAAGCAAGACAATTCAAACCCTTCAAGGCCACAAAAGAGTGGTTGAGTTTTGAGTCTAAAGGGATATCTGATTTCTGGGCCGTTTGGGCTGCATCTTGTTGGTTTACAGAATTCATATGTGTTTTGGTGCTCCCTGGTACCCGTTTTGGCTCCCGAGCAAGGTAAGAGAAGGAAGAGAATTATACTGAGTTGAAGGGACATGAAGAAAGAGAGAGAACTAAGTAGAGTTTGAAAGATGAATTTGGAGTAGATCTACTCTCTCAGGTCTTTGGTTATATATATATATATATATATATATATGTTGAAAAATGGCTTTTAGCAAAATCACATGGGGTAGAAGTGATAATGGAGAAAGGTTTAGGGACTTATATGTAATAGGCCAAAATGAGTTAGTTTGTCCCACATTGAAAAGGAATGAAAAGTGGGAAACTTTTGGGGCCTATATATAAGGACCTAAATCAATGTTAATTGTATCCCAAGTTGTAATTCCATTATACTTCTTTTGTTTAGGGTTCTTTCTTTAAGGACCCTTTAGTTTGTAAGTTTTGTTGTATCTCCCCTTTGTTTTGGGTATTTGTTGTATTGCCCAAATATTTGTAATATTGTTTGGAGATAGTGGAGCTTCCGTTTGCAGCGCCCGAGGACGTAGGTTTTAATACCGAACCTCGTTAATTCCTGGTATTCTTTATTTTTGCATTTAATTTTGGCAATTTATTTATGCTTTACTACTTGTATTATTATATTCAATAAGCTAGCGTTAGAGTTTATGTTTCCGTTGCATAACAATTGGTATCAGAGCCTAGGTTTAGAACAGTGAGTAGCTATTTGTATGGTTATATGCATGTCTAGGAAAATTCTGTCAAAAAGACGATAAAAGTCTAAGGAGACTGGATTTTAAGTGGGACCATTTGTGACCCCTCCATTGTTTCCTGGGAATTTTCCTGGTGCGTATTTAATCATTTCAGCACTTACTACTACCTAGGGCTATTGTTAATTTGTTGGTTAGCTATTGAATATAATAATTTGTGGAGCTTGGTTATTGGGAATTTTGTTTACCAAGCCAATTGAGTAAGGCATAAATGGCATCACCGTCTAAGGATTCATCGTTCGAGGCAGCACCGTTTGCGGCACCACCATCCGCACCAATAAAGATGATAACGGTTTCAAATGCAAAAATCGATGTTGAAAAATTTGATGGCCAAAATAATTTTGGCTTGTGGCAGAGTGAGGTAATGGATAGCTTGTATCAGCAGGATCTAGATATCGTTCTGGAGGAGGAAAAACCAGAAGATGTCTTTGAGAAAGACTGGGTGAGGTTGAATGTAAAAGCGTGTGGGATGATTCGCTCATGTCTTTGTAGAGAGCAAAAATATCCATTCATGAAAGAGACGTCTGCCAATAAGTTATGGAAGGCGCTGGAAAACAAATATATGAAGAGAAGTAATGAGAATCGGCTCTATTTGATGAAAAGACTGTTTCGTCTTGATTGAGACCAGTACTAATATCGTAGCCATATTGATACATTTAACTGATTAATTGCTGATTTGTTAAATTTGGATGAAACATTCAAAGATGAGCATAAGGCTATGTTGTTAATTGGATCTCTTCCAGATGAGTTGGACTATCTTAGTATTACACTTCTTCATGGGAAAGAAAAATTGTCCTTTGAAGAAGTTTGTTCTGCTCTGTCTAATCATGAAATTCGGAAGAAGGATCAGAAGGAGAATAGAGATGAGTCAGGAGAAGCTTTTGTTGCAAGAGGGCGGAGTCAAAATCAGAGTCGTAAGAAGGAGAAGAGGAAGATCTCGTTCTAAGGGAAAACTCAATAGGGATCAATGTGCCTTTTGTCGTGAGAAAGGGCATTGGAAGAAAGATTGTCCGAAGTTGCAAAAGAAAGAGGGCAAAGTTGCTTCTGATGCATACGTTGTTGAGCGTGAAGAGGATGAGTCTGATTTCTGTCTAGTTAGCCTACCATCCACCTCTGGATCAAATGAGTGGATTATGGATTCAGGTTGTACCTATCATATGTGTCCCCACAAGGAGTGGTTCTTTAATTTGAAGAACTTGATGGTGGAGTTGTTTATATGGGCAATGATGATGCTTGTAAAACAACTGGGATAGGTTCAATTCGGTTGAAGAATCATGATGGCTCAACTAGAACTCTGACAGATGTTCGGTATGTACCGAAGTTGAAAAAGAATCTCATCTCTTTGGGAGCCTTGGAATCTAAAGGCTTCACGGTGAATATGCGAGATGGAATTCTAAAAGTTTCTTCAGGAGCTCTTGTGGTAATGAAAGGCACGAGGAGGAACAACTTGTATTACTATAATGGTAGTACAGTTATTGAAACGATAGCTACAGTCGTGCAGAAGGATGCGGATTCGAAATGCTCAAGCGTGGCATATGCGTTTGGGGCATGCGGTGAAAAAGCCTTACTTAGTTTGGTGAATCAAGGCTTATTGAAAGGTGCAAAGACCCGTAAGCTGGATTTTTGTGAGCATTGTGTTCAGGGAAAACAGACAAGAGTGAAATTCGGCACCGCAATCCATAATACTAAGAGTATTTTGGATTATGTTCATTCTGATGTATGGGGACCTACCAAAACAACATCTTTGGGAGGTATGCACTATTTTGTCACTTTTGTAGATGATTTTTCCAGAAGAGTTTGGGTGTATGTGATAAAAACTAAAGATAACGTACTTGGTGTTTTCCTTAAATGGAAAAAAGATGATTGAGACTCAGACTGGCAGAAAGATCAAGCAGCTACGTACAGATAATGGTGGGGAGTATCGTAGTGATCCGTTTTTGAAAGTTTGCCAAGATGAAGGAATAGTATGTCACTTTACAGTGAGAAATACACCACAGCAGAATGGGGTGGCAGAACGCATGAATCGAACTATACTGGAGAAAGTTCGGTGTATGTTGTCCAATTCTGGGTTGGGCAAAGAGTTTTGGGCTGAGGCAGTTATATATGCGTGTCATCTCATTAATCGTCTACCATCAACAGCAATTGAAGGCAAGACGCCGATTGAGGTATGGTCTGGAAAACCTGTTTCGATTATGACTCTTTACATGTTTTTGGCTCCACTGCTTATTATCATGTAAAAGAGTCTAAGTTAGATCCTAGAGCAAAGAAAGCAGTATTTATGGGGATAACCTCAGGTGTGAAAGGATACCGTCTTTGGTGTCCAAGTTCAAAGAAAATCTTGTTTAGTAGGGATGTGACATTTGATGAGTCTTCTATGTTAGAAAAGAAAACAGGAAGCCAGATGAAGGTTTTCAGTACTCCGCAACAGGTGGAGCATACTCAGCAGCAGGTGGAGTTTGAAACAACATCAGTTAGCCCAGCTGGAAATGAGACTCCTATGATAGAGGAGTTCATTGGAGATGAAGAAGAGGATTCTTCCCAAGAATGTCAACAAGAATCCATTGCCGTTAATAGGCCAAGACGAGAAATTCGCAAGCCTGCTCGTTTTGCTGATACGGTGGCTTATGCACTCCCAATTGAAGATGGTGAAGTTCCTTCCACTTATAATGAAGTAGCTAGCAGTTCCGAAAATGGTAAGTGGAGGAAAGCCATGAAAGAAGAGATGCAGGCTCTCCATAAGAATGAAACTTGGGAGGTTGTTCAATTACCAAAGAATAAGAAGACAATTGGATGCAAATGGGTATATGCAAAGAAAGAAGGATTTCCGAATTTGAAAGACATCCGATACAAGGCAAGGTTGGTGGCGAAAGGCTACGCTCAGAAGGAAGGAATAGATTTCAATGAGGTATTTTCTCCAGTTGTAAAGCATTCTTCCATTAGAATTTTGTTGGCCTTGGTTGCTCAAATGAATCTTGAACTTGTTCAACTTGATGTGAAAACCGCGTTTCTACGGTGATTTGGAAGAGGAAATCTATATGACTCAGCCAGAAGGATTTAGGAGTATTGGGAAGGAAGATTGGGTTTGTAAACTGAAAAGATCGCTTTATGGTTTGAAACAATCTCCGAGGCAGTGGTACAAGCGATTTGATAGGTTTATGATGGGTCAGGAGTACACAAGAAGCAAATTTGACAACTGTGTGTATTTTCAAAGGCTACAAGGTGATACTCTCATTTATCTACTCTTATATGTTGATGATATGTTAATTGCTTCAAAGAATGTAGAAGAAATTGAGAAGTTAAAGGCTCAACTAAATCAAGAATTTGAGATGAAGGATTTAGGGGAAGCCAAGAAGATTCTCGGTATGGAGATAATTAGAGATAGAGGAAATGGCAAGGTTTGTTTGACACAAAAGCAGTATCTAAAGAAGGTCTTACAACGTTTTGGCATAACTGAAAGTACAAAACCTGTAAGTACTCCACTTGCTCCTCATATAAAGCTTAGTGCGTCATTATCTCCAAGTACGCATGAAGAACGAGAGTATATGTCAAAAGTTCCGTATTCAAATGCGGTTGGTAGCTTGATGTATTCAATGGTGTGTACTAGGCCCGACATTTCACATGCAGTTGGAATTGTGAGCGGTATATGCATGATCTGGTAAAGGACATTGGCAAGTGTGAAGTGGATTTTACGGTATATTATAGGTCTTGTAAACATTGGTTTGGTTTTTGAGCGGGATGAAAATCTTAGTCAATTTCTTTGTTGGCTATGTTGATTCGATTATCTTGGTGATTTGGACAAGCGTCGGTCAACTACTGGATATGTATTTACTCTTGCTAGAGCTCCAGTAAGTTGGAAATCTTCTTTGCGTCTCTGATTGCTTTGTCTACTACGAGGCGAATACATGGCAGTTACAGAGGCTGTGAAGGAAGCTATTTGGTTACAAGGGCTATTGGATGAATTGAAAATTAGTCAGAAGAAGATCACTATCTATTCTGACAGTCTGAGTGCTATTCACTTAGCAAAGAATCTAGTATTCCACTTTCACACCAAGCATATAGATGTTCGTTACCACTTTGTGCGGGAAATTATTTCTGAAGGAAGAATCTTATTAGAGAAGATTGGGACTGCTGAGAATCCTGCAGATGTCTTAACAAAAGTAGTGACAATGATCAAGTTCAATCTTGTTTGAACTTGATCAACATCTGCGAGCTTGATTGTGCTTTTTGGCACATTTGGAGGTGTTGCAAAATTTGACAGAAGAATACAAAACTTTGAAGGTTTGCTAATTCGCCAAGGTGGAGATTTGTTGAAAAATGGCTTTTAGCAAAATCACATGGGGTAGAAGTGATAATGGAGAAAGGTTTAGGGACTTATATGTAATAGGCCAAAATGAGTTAGTTTGTCCCACATTGAAAAGGAATGAAAAGTGGGAAACTTTTGGGGCCTATATATAAGGACCTAAATCAATGTTAATTGTATCCCAAGTTGTAATTCCATTATACTTCTTTTGTTTAGGGTTCTTTCTTTAAGGACCCTTTAGTTTGTAAGTTTTGTTGTATCTCCCCTTTGTTTTGGGTATTTGTTGTATTGCCCAAATATTTGTAATATTGTTTGGAGATAGTGGAGCTTCCGTTTGCAGCGCCCGAGGACGTAGGTTTTAATACCGAACCTCGTTAATTCCTGGTATTCTTTATTTTTGCATTTAATTTTGGCAATTTATTTATGCTTTACTACTTGTATTATTATATTCAATAAGCTAGCGTTAGAGTTTATGTTTCCGTTGCATAACAATATATATATATATAAGAGAGAGAGAGCGAGAGAGAGAGAGCAAAGGCACAATCATTATTCATGTCACTAGTTTCAGCACCTTCTTTATTTCATTTTTATTTTTCATTCTAAGGATCCAATTTATTAATCTAATAGTTTTTGAGGAAACTTGACATCATTCTTGATGCCAATACTAGAAAGGCAAAAAATTACCGTATTAAATGAGAAATATGAATAAATTTTTGTTTTTAGTGTTTTCCGGTTAGTATTTTTCATATTGTAGACCTTGTTAAATTTATAATTTTTCATAAAGGAAAATTTGACTGAATTTTTATATGTCAGTGCTTATTGACGCTATCTAACAAGATGTGCATTAGAGAAAGACTATATATATAGATTTTCTCAATGTGAGTTTACAATAATTTGCTATTTAAAGTTGTGTAAAAATATGTATATTTGTGGCATAGCTACAAGGCCTTAAACAGTGGCCTCAGAGAAGTTGAATCAATACTCAGAATATACATATACCATTTTCCCTTTAAATTAACTAATTAACTTTCTAAAGAATGTTCTTTAGATTATTACAATTTCCAAATTTCAAGTTATTATGAAAGCACAGATAAATTACTCAGAACAAACACAAATAAACTAATTTTCTTTTGGAATAGGGAACTATTACAAAAGTTTCACTGGATTATTATAAAACAAATGGCGAATGCTTTCCAAATATATTCACTGGATAATTAATATGAAACCACATGTGAATGTGGGTTTTATTTTACGTAGTACACATTCCATTTAGAAATCAAACTAAACATTACTATCAATATACAAGCTTTCCATCATTGATTCAGATAAAAGCAACTCTGCTGAAGAATCTGATTCAATTTGTATATGATCTCTTGCAGAGATATGTTGAGAAGAAGAAAAGAAAGGCTTAGGAGGCATCTGCAAGTCATCAATGCTCCCTTCTAACATTTCCCTTACTTTAGTAATTGACGGACGATCTGCTGCATTCACTTGTATGCACCATAACCCAACTACACACAATTTTCTTGCAATTCCAATTTCATTTTCAGAAACATCATGAATCTCCAAATCTCCTCCCTCATGTATCCGGTCGTATACCCATGATGGGAAGTATGCTTTGCTTGAATGAGTTTCCTTCAAAAAGGAATTCCTTCTTCCTCCAGCCATTTCCAACAACAACATCCCAAAGCTATAAACATCTGACTTGCAAGAAACAACTCCAAAATTCCTTGAAATCAACTCAGGTGCTATGTACCCTATCGTCCCTCTTGTAGCACTAACGGACACAAAATCATTTTCTTTGGGATAAAATTTTGCTAAGCCAAAATCTGAGACTTTTGGGACGAAATTGTGGTCTAGCAAGATATTATGAGGTTTAATATCAAAATGAAGAATACACACATCACATCCTTCATGTAAATACTCAATCCCACGAGCTGTCCCTAAAGCAATTTCATGAAGTTTCTCCCAACTAAACAATTTACTACTACTCCCTCTTGAGAAGATATGCTTATCAAGAGATCCATTAGACATATACTTGTAAACAAGAGCACGTTTAGTTCCTTCAAAACAATATCCCAATAATTGTACAATATTGACATGGTGAATTCTGCCCATTGTCGAGACTTCATTGATAAATTCTTCTGCACTAAACTTTGAGTTTTTTAGCACCTTAACAGCAATCAAGCAACCACTATGAAGCTGCCCTTTGTAAACTGATCCAAAGCCACCTTGACCTAATTCATAGCTGAAATGATTCGTCATTGCAATGATCTCATAGTAAGAATACCTTTTAGGCATCCAAGACTCTTGATTGTGCAGAAATTTCTCTACGTTATCCACTGTCTTCCGTTTCCTTTTATACTTGTGGATAATATACACAAATAACGTGATTGGAGCAATGAGGAATCTAACTGCAAGAACGGCTGCAACCGTGGAAAAAGAAAGTTAACTCAAGGTTTTTGGTTGAGATTCAAAGCAAAAATAACAGGAAGTCCACAGATCAAAATTGAATTACCCAACAGAAAGCATACAAGGAGTGAATCAAATGTGTACTCTGTCCAGTATTCTAAATAATAACCACTATCTGCATAATCGCATAAGAAGTAAGTTCAGCCAGATTGTACAGACATATCAGAGAAAATAAGAACAATAATTCGATGGAGGAAACTATACCAAACTGAAATAGGTAGAGGAATGTTGCAAACATATAACGGCCCAAGAAAAACAGGGAGCCAGCAAAACTCTCTGCATAAGGGTGCGAGAAACAAAAAATTAAGCCTTGGCAGATGATTCACAAAACTCTTTAAATAAAATATTAAAAAAAATATAAATCAATTTAAAAATTCGTAACAAACTCAACACATAGGCAGAAGCATAAGCTTACTATTATAGCAATAGAACCAAATGGTTTGTTGGATGAGCCCAAAATAGTCGACTATGCTTCCAAATCCTCTATATGGATAACAACTCCTGTCGAACCATCGAAGATCAAATCCTGACTGGATTAGCTTCTGGATGGTTTCATAAGAAGGATTTTTCTCGAACGCGACAAGGGTTGGAACACTTGATATGACCGAGCATGATTCTTGACCATAAGATTTCAAGCGATCATGGTAGTTGACAAAATCTGACTGATTTCCACTCAGACAAGGAACTCTTTTGTAAGCAGGAGAACTGAAATATCCAGAGCAGTTCAAAAACTCGGTCTCTGGGTAGTACCCAACTTTTCTTCCTATAAGCGAGAAATCTTCTATCACTAGTCCCATTTTGTCTCTGTCATCATAGTTGAGAGTTTCATATAATGACAGACGTCGGGATGGAAGGGCGCCACAGTTACCATTGGCTAAGTTAACATCAACAACCCTGATTATCTGGTCATCATAAAAAATTTCTTTCACATAGTATTTACCAGAACCGGATTGTAGGATGGTTTTGTTGATCTCGCAAGTAAGTTCAAAGTTAGGTTGACCACATCCTGCTTGATCGCCCTTCAAGTGAAAGGGGTATGTTATGTTTTTGATATCTCCACATGAAGAAGAACATACTGGTTCTTGTTTTCTTGCCTGTACTTCGCTAATGAATAGAAAGATAAAAATAGAAAACAGAATGTTTGATAAAGTTGATGATTCTCTCCTTCTCATGGTTTCTCCTCTCCCAGGATACTGTAAGGGTTCATTTGGATAGGTTTATGAAATAAATTGATCCCACATGTTTGAATATCATCTACAAAGATGAAAGTGATGAGCGCTTACATTCAGAAGTCATCTTTGGTGTTCAAATGGCTTGAACTTTCTTGTTATGAGGACTTGCTTAATAGAAGACTCAAAGAGTAAAGACTACGTGGAAGGTAGGGTAAAACATTATTAGGAAAGATAACATCTGTTATAATTGATGTCTTGAACATTTCATCATATCACAAAATTGACATGTTTATATATGACTTCATATCGAGAACTAGAGCTGTAAAATCTATGAGACAAAGGGCATATTTAGTTCATGCATGACTCCAAATAATTTTCAAAAAGTAAGATACAATCTAAAAATTGATTTGTCTAAATAGTTTCTGAATATGCATTTGATATATATAGTATCAAAACTATATCTTGTATGCTGCTGCTGCACTTGGACAAATAAATTGGGACCGAATTGAGTATTGCCTTAATAAATAAAAGGTCTAAAGATGGCCTCATAAAACACGATATGACCCTGACTTGTCAAAATTTAGTACTTTCCAAAGATACAAACAAATCATTAAGATTAAATTATTGAATTTCCTTGGTGATCAAAGAGTATCACTTTGTAAGAACTGAATATTTTAGGCTTGGAGTCAGTCCATTACTCAAAATAGACATTTAGAAACGAAATTGTCCGAGAAGATGCACAAAATTTATAGCCAAGTCACATACGGCGATGAAACAATATTTCATAGTACACGTTTTCTATGTCAATGTTCACACAATGGAAACACAGGCCGCGTAATCACATAAAAACTACACTTCTTTTCCTATCTAAACTACACTTTTTTTCTCTACACACATACCTTAATGGCAGACTTGAATATAACGGTGTAGGCACAGATTATGAACATATATTCAGTTTTATTTCTTCTAAGAAAAATCTTAGGTTTTGTTGATATTTTTATCAAACTTATGTTATGGTGACAAATTTTACTATGTGGCATTTTCTCTTTGTTGTCTTGCCCAATAAGTTTATTTTGATGCATGATATTCTTGTGAGAGTTAACTTTACATATGTCACAATTTTCTTATGTGGTCTTAAAAGGTTATAAGACTTTGTCTTTGGTCCTGCAAGAAAGAGAAAATATATGTTTGTGATCCAACAAAAGGTTGGAATTGTTTTTGTCTTTCATGTGTTCAGCTATGTCAGACTTATGTCTTTTGCATTTTCATTTCATGTGTGTTCACAATGGATGTGTGCTTGCATACTTATATCAGACATATGCATGTTGCATTTCATTTCATATTTTACTTCGTGTGTGTGCACACATTTATGCTGTGCTAACATCGCATGTCTAACTCATTTTTCATAAGTTGCGTTTTTATCCTTAAGAGCAGAATTTTGATTTTCTCATGTTGCTTTGAGTAAACTATTTTTTCTTTCTTATCTTTTAGCCTTTTCGTTTTTGCTTCTCTGTATTATTACAGAATAAGAGACTATCAATCGATAGGATTTTGGGACTAGGCTTCTCAATAATGGTACGCTATGAGAAGAAAGTTTTAGTATCCTAAAGTAGGTATGACATTGCAACTTTCTAGTCTTGGAAATTAGAATTCCTAACCCCGTCCATTGATAGTCTGTTATTCTGTTATAACCTAATTACAGGCTTGGTGAAAAATGATCATCACAATTACAAGGGCAGAGTTTTGATGCTTGCTGAAAAATGCTCCTCTTCCTCCACCAAAAACAACAACAACAAAAAAAAAAAAAAAAAAATAGACATAAATTTAAGAACCATGAATAATGATACAAGCAAGAATATCTTTTCAAGGTTGCCGCATATAGCATAAAACAAGTGTAATATTGGTCATGTAGAACTGTAATGTAGAATTTACTAGACAAAATTAGATGGTATCTTTGCTACACTAGTGGGTCTCTGATACATGTTAGTCATTGGTTTGAACTTTCTTGTGATAAGGACTCACAAAGTCAAATCTAGGTTTAGAAATTGTTTGTCCACTTTATTTGTATTGCTAATATGACTAGTATATAATTAATTATGATTTAAATGGTAAATCAATTCCAAGAATACTATTTTTCTTTTTTTACAACTTTACAAGGAACTCTCAAAGAGTAACTTGCACCATAACCCAATTATACACAGTTTTCTTGCAATTCCAATTTGATTTTCAGTCACTCTTGTAGCTCTAAATCTCCTCCCTCATGTATTCCGATGATGGAACGAATTTGCTTGAACGAGTTTCCATTTAAAAGGAATTCCTTCTTCCCCCAACCATCTCCAACAGCAACATCCCAAAGCTATAAACATATGCCCTGCAAAAAACAACTCCAAAATTCAGGGTATTTAGTCGTAGTAATTAGCAAAAAATTAAGAGCAGGAATTTCAGTAATGAATTTATACCACAGAAAACGCATAGCAAGACTCCTAACGTAAATTCCGGCTATTTGGAAGGATGTCTTATGGTAAAAGTAATCTGCACATGCTCACAATAAGTCAAACTTAATACTTTTACGAATAAACATAGGAAATTTGAAACCCTGTCTTTACCTCATTCATATTGGTCATTTTAAGTTATCGAATTTTGGTTAGGATGAAATTGCCCTTCAAATTTCAGTAAAAGGAAGTCTGTTAGTCCTATATAGTAGAGCAGAACAATCTTTTTATAAAATAGGAAATATTCTATTGACTATAGAAAGATAAATAGAAAGGTTGAAAAAGTTTGATACTTCCCTCCTCATGGATTTGAATAAGCAATATGCCATCAGTTTGTTTCGACTTGAGCATTGGATGATCTTCTTACAGATATCGAACAATAATTTTGGTCCTTGATTTCAGCCCAAAGTTTCTTATAATTGTTAAAGATGAATGGCCCATTCATTTGGAGAAACAAAAAATAAAAAATTGATTACAAATTTAATTAAACCTACTGACATATTTCCTAATACTCACCATCCAGAGCTTTTCTGAGAATTGGTCACCAAACTCAGGATAACTAACTTCCACTTTGCCATCTTGAGTTTGATGGAATGTTAAAAATGATATTGAACATAAAATTGTTATATTCTCATTAATCTTCAAAATAATCTATCTTTTTATTGATATATCATTCCCAATAATACAAGAGTCCATGAGCCAAACACACCCTTAGGGTTAAGCAAGAGGAACTTATTGTCAAGATAGATGGAAATAACCTTGTGAAATGCATAAAGTCCTAAGCTCTTCATAGAATAGCAAGAGAAATTTGTGACCAAGATATTTCATTAGCTACAATGCTGGATATGACCATAACACTTGAGAGTCAATTCAAAGTCAAAAAGTACTCTTTTTTAATTTTTCATTTTTAGAGGGATAATTAATTTGTAGAAACGCGTAAAGACCTAAAATCTTTGTAGGGTAGGAGGAGGAACTTAACGTCAAGGTAGAAATAACTGTTGATAAAGTAGCGATAGCAACAGGAGGAAGAATTAAGATAGAAACTCTTGGTGGGGAGAAATTCATAATCAAAATAATGCAAGGAACTTATAGTCAAAATTGAAACTCTTGATAGGGTAGCAAGAGGTGGAAACTTGGTCAAGATATAGTACGTCTTGATAAGGTAACAAGAGTCGGAACTTATATTGAATATACAAACTCTTGACGAGGTAGCAAGAGGAACTCAACGTAAACGCTACGATCTTATAGTCTGAGATAGATGGAAATTAACAAACTTAGGGAACACGTAAAGATCTAAACCCTTGATAGGCTAGCAAAAATCAAAGTCAAGATAACCAGATATTATGTTTAAGCTTAAGCTTTCATGACTATTTTCAGAAAGAAATTATTAAGGAGAGATAGTGGGGATGAACTAGATTTCAATTTCTAATGCAACTTTCTTGACAACTCCTTAAACCAAATTGATAGGGTAGCAAGAGGTGGAAACTTACTCAAGATATAGTAACTCTTGATAGGGTAGCAATTGGCCTTAAATTGTATACACTACTAATACGTATATAAATAGATAAGAATGAGCAATTGGCCTCCACCATTGCCAGGTTGCGACACTTGGCAATAGTAAAAGCCAATACAGCAAAGAAAAGTACCCGCCATGATTAACAAGCTTGTTTCACTCATGATAATGCAACGCTTTTGAGTGAATTGGTTTACCCGGCCCATAGAAGAAGACTTTGGCAATTATTAAATAAAAAAAATGACTTGGAATATTACAGCCTTTAACTACATGTCGTTTCGCCGGACCACCAATATCTTCTAATTTCATTATATAAATCATTTTAGCTATGTCAATGCAAAGTTATTAAGGTAGGTGGGAGTGTTGAAATTAGTGTTTCTTAGATGGACTTGTTCGCTTTCATAATCACCCTCTAATTAATCAACTTCTTTTGTTTAATTCATTATCATTGCGTCTCTGGTCCCTTTCGCGTTTTTTCTTTGCTCCAAAGATTTCTAGCTCTACACTTATTACTGATGTGTTTGTATTGTCCGTGCTGACCATTTTTGATAAGCTAAAATAATTTGTATGTGACAGCAATAAATTCACTAAATTTTAATATATGTATTTATTTTTATGTTTAAAGTAAAAACAGAAAGTGAAGCAAGTATTTATTAAAAGAAGCAAAAACATTGTAGTGGGCTGTTGATGTTAATGTTGATGGATTTACTTTACTTTAATTAAGAAAAGAAACACAATTCGTGGCCAAAAGAGAGCTCGCGCCACGGTGGAAGGAAATCACGCCGTGGTGCACATTGAAGTCGAATCTGGACTTTGTCCAGAAACTTGATTTGCTTTTGATTATTTAATTTGCAAAAACGCATAAAGACATAAACTCTTGGTAAGGTAGCAAGAGGAACTTATAGTCAAGATCATACTTGCTCCTTATAGGGCTCATATGCATAAACACGTACAAAGCTCCTGACAGAATAATAACAAAATGAACTTATAGTCAAGATAAATTTGAGGAACATAAAGTCGAGATAGATATATGTAGTACTACTAAAAATGTTATTAAGAACGCTTAAACTGTGCTTAATAACATCAAAACGCCTTTAAATAATAATAATAATAATAAAAAATCTATTGAAGTATGTTAACAACTTATAAAACATTTGAAAACCGTTTAATTTCTTTAATCTTTTACTTAACGTAGATGATTCATCTAATTTTAGTGTGAAAGATATTATATGTATTAGTCTTATGTATGAAGTATTAGCATGAATGATAGTTTAAACAAAATATATTTTTTACTATAAAAAAAAAAAAAAATTATAAAACTGCCTAAAAGTGTTATTAAAGACATTTTTAATGCGAACATCGTCATTTTTTCTGTATTTTTTTTTTTCATTTTTACTCTTGTTTTTATCTTTTTGAGAGAAAATGTATTTTTTGCTTCTTAGTGTTGTCACTGATACCAGTGGGTTGGGCTTCTTTTGGGGATTGGCATTCTAATTTTCTAGACTTGAAATGGGCTCAGGATTGTGTGATTAGAGGATCATTACTATCTACACATTACCCAAACACTACGTATATACGGATTTTGATATGAATAAACCTTTTTTTTATTTTTTTATATACAATAGATTTTAGAGAAGTGACTTTAAGCCATATCAATGCCTCCATTTCTAAATACATCTTTATTATATGTATATTTTAAAAAAAAAAAAAAAAATTCTCTTTAAACCTCATTTAATAATGAAAACAACCCTACTTAATTAGGTTTTTTATTTGCACAATTTCTCTCTAATTTCAAACTTAATTAAATTTTTTTTTTTTTTTTGTTTACTCCCATTTAATTTAAAACTTAATTATGGTTTTTGTTTATACAATTTTTTCCCAATTTCAAACATAATTACGTTTTTTATTTATACCCTTTTTTCCCTAATTTCACATGTGAAACTTGCTTTATCTTTTCAATTTCAAATTTATCTCGTTATGTAATTACTTTCTCCATAATTTTAGTAATATATTTCCATCAAATGAAAAATATTTCAAATTCCAAAAAAAAAAAAAAAGTTTCAATGATTTAGAAACTTAAAAGGTAGAGTTTATGTAGTAAATTAAATATTTAAAATTAAATATATAATAATAATAATAATATAATAGGTTATGATAATAATTTTCATTAAGGTTAAAATTGTCAAAACAAAAAAAAATTGAATTAGGGAATACTGATAAATTTGATAGAGCAAAAAATCATTTTCCTATCCTAAAATGTTAAAAGGAATTTAGATAACAACACTTAACGTTTAAGTACAAGAAAAAATGAAAAATAAAGGTATAAAAAATAGAATATAGATTTCCTTCTCATAGAGGTCGTTTTTCAAGCAAAAACATGCTTCAAGTAATCAAGTTTATATATGTGTGTGTGTGTAGAAACTAAAAAAAATGGTTGTGCTAAGCAATATTTTTGGAAACAGCATTGCGGTAAACCTGGAAAGAGGTATACATCAAGGTCAGATAAATAAATCACGAACTCCTGTGAAAATTTATGTTTCCTAAAAAAAATCCAAAAGCAAGTTCCCTTCAATTATGTCTTTGTTATATAAATTTGAATCCATTTCAACATTTAAAGAAAAACCTCTGGAGGCATCCTAAAGTTTTTCAGATATTATTTACAAATAATATTAAAGACTTTCCATGCCAATGGTAAAACTGTCAAATCCTTTACATTCATTAGTATCTACTATTTAGTACAGCGGTAAATTTTCACCGATTTAACATCTGAAGAAATAAAGGGCTTCGGAGTATCTCCAATCTCTGCAAATCACCTCCAAGCATTTGCAATACTATTGGCATGGAAGGTCTCCCTATTAGATTCCACTGAACTTAAATTAAAGTCTGAGCAAACTTATATAATAATCAATCCCAAGCTCAAAACACTCTGTTTCAGTCGTGCTATTATAAGGACAATGAATTTATTTATGCGTGGAAGCATTTGAAAGAAGTTTCTTAATTTTATATTACCATTTTATTTCTCTATAAATGATTAATTTGCATCCATTTCATTATCTGAAGAAGCGAGGGGCTTTGGAGGAATCTCCAAGCTCTGCAAGTCATCTTCAAGCATTTGTAACACAAGTGGCATGGAAGGCCTTTCTGCTGGATTCCACTGAATGCACTAGAATCCCACAATCGCAAGCTTCTTGGCAATTTCCTCATCTCCATCTACCTCAATTTCTAAATTAAGCTCTTTTCCTTGGCTCATTTTATGGTATATCCATTCAGGAAAGTAAATTTGGCTTTCAATATCAATTGTAAGATCAATATTCTTTCGGCATCCAACCATCTCTAAGAGCATCATTCAATAACTGAAAACATTAGACTTGTAAGAAACCTTTCCAAAGTGTTCGGAGAAAAGTTATGGAGCTATGTAGCCTATAGTTCCTTGAGCAGCTGTCATTGACACAACACTTTGTTCTTTTGAGCATAATTTTGCCAGCCCAAAATCTGAAATCTTTGGTTGAAAATTATGGTCAAGTAATACATTGTGAGGCTTAATGTCAAATGAAGGATCCTTTAGTTGCATCCTTGGTGCAAGTACTCTATTCCTCGTGCAACACCAATGGCAATGTCTCACAACTTTTTCCAACTTAATGGATGCTGAATTGACTAGTTTTTATCTGAGAATATAAACTTCTCAAGTGATCCATTAGACATGAACTTGTAAATAAGAGCACGCCGCATTCTTTATGAATAAAATCCTAATAGACGAACAATGTTAAAATGGTGAATCCTACCTATAGTAGCCACTTCATTGACAAATTCTTCACCATTTCCTTTTGAATGTTCCAACATCTTAACGGCAACCTGAATTCCGTTGGAGAGTTTTTCTCTGGAGACACTTCCATAAGCTCCATGACTAAGTCTGTGCTAAATTTACTAGTAATTTTCTTAAGGTCATTGTAAGTATACCTAGTCGGATTTGTTATGCAACGGAAACATAAACTCTAATGCTAGCTTATTGAATATAATAATACAAGTAGTAAAGAATAAATAAATTGCCAAAATTAAATACAAAAATAAAGAATACCAGGAATTAACGAGGTTCGGTATTAAAACCTACGTCCTCGGGCGCTGCAAACGTAAGCTCCACTATCTCCAAACAATATTACAAATATTTGGGCAATACAACAAATACCCAAAACAAATGGGAGATACAACAAAACTTGCAAACTAAAAGGTCCTTAAAGAAAGAACCCTAAACAAAAGAAGTATAATGGAATTACAACTTGGGATACAATTAACATTGATTTACGTCCTTATATATAAGCCCCAAAAGTTTCCCACTTTTCAATCCTAATCAATGTGGGACAAACAACCTTTTCTTGGCCTATTATATATAAGTCCCTAAACCTTTCTCCATTATCATTTCTACCCCATGTGATTTTGCTAAAAGCCATTTTTCAACAAATCTCCACCTTGGCGAATTAGCAAACCTTCAAAGTTTTGTATTCTTCTGTCAAATTTTGCAACACCTCCAAATGTGCCAAAAAGCACAATCAAGCTTGCAGGATATTGATCAAGTTCAAACAGTGATTGAACTTGATCATTGTCACTACTTTTGTTAAGAAATCTGCAGGATTCTCAGCAGTCCCAATCTTCTCTAATAAGATTCTTCCTTCAGAAATAATTTCCCGCACAAAGTGGTAACGAACATCTATATGCTTGGTGCGAAAGTGGAATACTGGATTCTTTGCTAAGTGAATAGCACTCTGACTATCAGAATAGATAGTGATCTTCTTCTGACTAATTTTCAATTCATCCAATAGCCCTTGTAACCAAATAGCTTCCTTCACAGCCTCTGTAACTGCCATGTATTCTGCCTCTGTAGTAGACAAAGCAACTGTAGACTGCAAAGAAGATTTCCAACTTACTGGAGCTCTAGCAAGAGTAAATACATATCCAGTAGTTGACCGACGCTTGTCCAAATCACCAGCATAATCAAAATCAACATAACCAACAGCAAATTGACTAAGATTTTCATCCCGCTCAAAAACCAAACCAATGTTTACAGTACCTATAATATACCGTAAAATCCACTTCACAGCTTGCCAATGTCCTTTACCAGGATCATGCATATACCTGCTCACAATTCCAACTGCATGTGAAATGTCGGGCCTAGTACACACCATTGAATACATCAAGCTACCAACCGCATTTGAATACGGAACTTTTGACATATACTCTCGTTCTTCATGCGTACTTGGAGATAATGACGCACTAAGCTTTATATGAGGAGCAAGTGGAGTACTTACAGGTTTTGTACCTTTAGTTATGCCAAAACGTTGTAAGACCTTCCTTAGATACTGCTTTTGTGTCAAACAAACCTTGTCATTTCCTCTATCTCTAATTATCTCCATACCGAGAATCTTCTTGGCTTCCCCTAAATCCTTCATCTCAAATTCTTGATTTAGTTGAGCCTTTAACTTCTCAATTTCTTCTACATTCTTTGAAGCAATCAACATATCATCAACATATAAGAGTAGATAAATGAGAGTATCACCTTGTAGCCTTTGAAAATACACACGCTTGTCAAATTTACTTCTTGTGTACTCGACCCATCATAAACCTATCAAATCGCTTGTACCCTTTGCCTCGGAGATTGTTTCAAACCATAAAGCGATCTTTTCAATTTACAAACCCAATCTTCCTTCCCAATACTCCTAAATCCTTCTGGCTGGGTCATATAG
Source organism: Pistacia atlantica (assembly GCA_026229545.1). NCBI lineage: Eukaryota > Viridiplantae > Streptophyta > Magnoliopsida > Sapindales > Anacardiaceae > Pistacia > Pistacia atlantica. The sequence continues at coordinate 2,800,063 of CM047902.1, read as the reverse complement.
ATTTCCTCTTCCAAATCACCGTGTAGAAACGCGGTTTTCACATCAAGTTGAAAAAGTTCAAGATTCATCTGAGCAACCAAGGCCAACAAAATTATAATGGAAGAATGCTTTACAACTGGAGAAAATACCTCATTGAAATCTATTCCTTCCTTCTGAGCGTAGCCTTTCGCCACCAACCTTGCCTTGTATCGGATGTCTTTCAAATTCGGAAATCCTTCTTTCTTTGCATATACCCATTTGCATCCAATTGCCTTCTTATTCTTTGGTAATTGAACAACCTCCCAAGTTTCATTCTTATGGAGAGACTGCATCTCTTCTTTCATGGCTTTCCTCCACTTACCATTTTCGGAACTGCTAGCTACTTCATTATAAGTGGAAGGAACTTCACCATCTTCAATTGGGAGTGCATAGGCCACCGTATCAGCAAAACGAGCAGGCTTGCGAATTTCTCGTCTTGGCCTATTAACGCAATGGATTCTTGTTGAGGTTCTTGGGAAGAATCCTCTTCTTCATCTCCAATGAACTCCTCTATCATAGGAGTCTCATTTTCAGGGCTAACTGATGTTGTTTCAAACTCCACCTGCTGCTGAGTATGCTCCACCTGTTGCGGAGTACTGAAAACCTTCATCTGGCTTCCTGTTTTCTTTTCTAACATAGAAGACTCATCAAATGTCACATCCCTACTAAACAGTATTTTCTTTGAACTTGGACACCAAAGACGGTATCCTTTCACACCTGAGGTAATCCCCATAAATATCGCTTTCTTTGCTCTAGGATCTAACTTGACTCTTTCACATGATAATAGCGGTGGAACCAAAAACATGTAAAGAGTCATAATCGAAGCAGTTTTCAGGACCATACCTCAATCGGTGTCTTGCCTTCAATTGCGATTGATGGTAGGACGATTGATAGAATGACTGCATATATAATGCCTCAGGCCCAAAACTCTTTTGCCCAACCGCAATGGACAACATACATCGAACTTTCTCCAGTATAGTTCGATTCATGCGTTCCGCCACCCCATTCTGCTGTGGTGTATTTCTTACTGTAAAGTGACGTACTATTCCTTCATCTTGGCAAACTTTCAAAAACGGATCAATACGATACTCCCCACCATTATCTGTACGTAGTTGCTTGATCTTTCTGCCAGTCTGAGTCTCAATCATCTTTTTCCATTTAAGGAAAACACCAAATACGTTATCTTTAGTTTTTATTACATACACCCAAACTCTTCTGGAAAAATCATCTACAAAAGTGACAAAATAGTGCATACCTCCCAAAGATGTTGTTTTGGTAGGTCCCCACACATCAGAATGAACATAATCCAAAATACTCTTAGTATTATGGATTGCGGTGCCGAATTTCACTCTTGTCTGTTTTCCCAGAACACAATGCTCACAGAAGTCCAGCTTACAGGTCTTTGCACCTTTCAATAAGCCTTGATTCACCAAACTAAGTAAGGCTTTTTCACCTACATGCCCCAAACGCATATGCCACAGCTTGAGCATTTCTGAATCTGCATCCTTCTGCACGACTGCAACTGTCGTTTCAATAACTGTACTACCATTATAGTAATACAAGTTGTTTCTTCTCATGCCTTTCATTTCCACAAGAACGCCTGAAGAAACTTTTAGAATTCCATCTCGCATATTCACTGTGAAGCCTTTAGATTCCAAGGCTCCCAAAGAGATGAGATTCTTTTTCAACTTCGGTACATACCGAACATCGGTCAGAGTTCTAGTTGAGCCATCATGATTCTTCAACCGAATTGAACCTATCCAAGTTGTTTTACAAGCATCATCATTGCCCATATAAACAACTTCACCATCAAGTTCTTTAAAATTAAAGAACCACTCCTTGTGGGGACACATATGATAGGTACAACCTGAATCCATAATTCACTCATTTGATCCAGAGGTGGATGGTAAGCTAACTAGACAGAAATTAGACTCATCCTCTTCACGCTCAACAACGTATGCATCAGAAGTAGCTTTGCCCTCTTTCTTTTGCAACTTCGGACAATCTTTCTTCCAATGCCCTTTCTCACGACAAAAGGCACATTGATCCCTATTGAGTTTTCCCTTTGAACGAGATCTTCCCCTTCTCTCCTTCTTACAACTCTGATTTTGACTCCGCCCTCTTGCTACAAGAGCTTCTACTGACTCATCTCTATTCTCCTTCTGATCATTCTTCCAAATTTCATGATTGGACAGAACAGAACAAACTTCTTCAAAGGACAATTTTTCTTTCCCATGAAGAAGTGTAATACTAAGATAGTCCAACTCATCTGGAAGAGATCCAATTAACAACATAGCCTTATGCTCATCTTTGAATGTTTCATTCAAATTTAACAAATCAGCAATTAATCTGTTAAATGTATCAATATGGCTACTGATATTTGTACCGGTCTCAATCAAGACTAAACAGATTTTCATCAAATAGCGATTCTCATTACTTTTCTTCATGTATTTGTTTTCCATACTTAGCCGGATTCTTCTTTACGTACATCTCTTTCATGAATGGATATTTCATCACAAAGACATGCTGAGCGAATCATCCCACACGCTTTTACGTTCAACCTCACCCAGGCTTTTCATAGACATCTTCTTTCATGGATATTTCTCTACAAAGACATGACGAATCATACTGACAGCTTTCGTTTTCCTCACCGATACTAAGGTTTTTCCTCCTGGAGCGTCCCATATCTCAGATCCTGATACAAGCTATCCATTACCTCACTCTGCCACAAGCCAAAATTATTTTGGCCATCAAATTTTTCAACATCAATTTTTGCATTTGAAACCGTTATCATCTTTACTATCGGTGGTGGTGCCTGCAATGCGCCTGCCGAACGATGAATCCTCGGACGGTGATGCCATTTATGCCTTACTCAATTGGCTTGGTAAACAAAATTCCCAATAACCAAGCTCCACAAATTATTATATTCAATAGCTAACCAACAAATTAACAATAGCCCTAGGTAGTAGTAAGTGCTGAAATGATTAAATACGCACCAGGAAAATTCCCAGGAAACAATGGAGGGGTCACAAATGGTCCCACTTAAAATCCAGTCTCCTTAGACTTTTATCGTCTTTTTGACAGAATTTTCCTAGACATGCATATAACCATACAAATAGCTACTCACCTGTCCCTAAACCTAGGCTCGATACCAATTGTTATGCAACTTAAACATAAACTCTAACGCTAGCTTATTGAATATAATAATACAAGTAGTAAAGCATAAATAAATTGCCAAAATTAAATGCAAAAATAAAGAATACCAGGAATTAACGAGGTTCGGTATTAAAACCTACGTCCTCGGGCGCTGCAAACGGAAACTCCACTATCTCCAAACAATATTACAAATATTTGGGCAATACAACAAATACCCAAAACAAAGGGGAGATACAACAAAACTTGCAAACTAAAGGGTCCTTAAAGAAAGAACCCTAAACAAAAGAAGTATAATGGAATTACAACTTGGGATACAATTAACATTGATTTAGGTCCTCATATATAAGCCCCAAAAGTTTCCCACTTTTCAATCCTAATCAATGTGGGACAAACAACCTTTTCTTGGCCTATTATATATAAGTCCCTAAACCTTTCTCCATTATCATTTCTACCCCATGTGATTTTGCTAAAAGCCATTTTTCAACAGGATTGAGGCTCTAGAAGTCTTCGAGGAACTTCTCCATTTTCATTTGAATTTCCTTTTCATTTTCAGATTTCCTGGATTTGTAAACGAGAAGTATTACCAAAGCAAAGAATGTGATCCTCCAATACTTGTGGCCGTAGACAATGCAATTTTGACCACACGACCATGATCTGCGTGTCAAGAAGAGAAATTATTAACTTGTTTGAGCAATAAGATTAATTAGATGCATTCTAAATTGCAAATGAGATGGAGGGTGCATGCTTGATGCAAGCAGGATTCATATCCTCCATGTATGGCAGGAAGATGAACAAGAGATTCTTTAAAATGTGTGGAACAGAAAAGAAAATTATCTCAGAAATATGACAATTCCCAGTAGCATTTACAGCTATACAGGTTGGTTTTGAAAATATATTATTGAAAGTTCTTGTCATGGAGCATCTGAAATGAACAAAGTTCTTGTAGTTCTGTTCCTATTGCAAGGCCTCCTTGCTCTGTGTTTTTCAGTTTAAAAAAAATTAGTGCAAGAATGCACCCCATAGACCAATTTTCAATTTTCTTCGCAGAGAACAAATCAGCAACAGAAATTAGGTACCGCAATGATCAGCAGGGAAAAGATGTGGAAAAGAAATGTTCAATATCAAAAGCAGAGAGACATCTCACTAATCAAATGAAAATATCATATCATTACATATACTAGTTCAATAATATAGGCACTTCAATTATTTCAAAATTAGGAAAGAATTAAGCAACTAATTCAACTCTATGCATTAAAATATAAATTTAGTAATACTAATCTTACCAAGATATCATCCCTTCATGCATCATTTGTATGAGATAAAAATAAAATTTTGAATAAATTTATAACGTACTACTAAATTAATTAGTGTAAAAAACATGATAGTAATTTCACACTGTACTTTCAGGAATCTAATTGTTGACTTACGTTGGTTTATGAAACAGAATGTTGAATTGCTTGTAGTGTTGAAGCCACAATAGTTCCCTAATTTTTCGCAGTCGTAGCATCCATCAAGGGCTTTCCATACGACGACTATCTTTTTAATTTGAATCATTTGATACCAATGAGGAAATGAAGCGTTAATTGTTTTATACCTTCTACAAGATGGAGGCATCTGAATCTCGTGGGGGAAGCCCTCGTCAAGAATTTCGTAAACAAAATTTCGGTCACTGTTCATGCAATCAAACGGTCCTAATTCCTCAAAAGAAACTGTAGATGTCCCTGTAAACATCATAGTGCAGTTCCAGAAACCGTACGTCGAAGAGGGACTATCGTAAAGATCGTCGAAGAGGGAGAATCTAGAGTTTGTGAGTTAAGAGAAAGAAGACTTTTTATTCGACATGTGGTATCATGCATATCCATGATGGTAATACTTCTGTCCAGGTAAGAAATGTCTTCCACATAGTAACCGCTGGAAAAAGGTAGATGCAACATAGTCTTGTCATTTGAGCAAGACATTTCAAACCCTTCAAGGCCACAAGAGATTGATTGAGTTTTCAGCCTAAAGGGAAATCTGATTTTTGGGCCGTTTTTGCTGCATTTTGTTGGTGGACAGAATTCATATATATTTTCATCACTGTTCATGACTGAAGTATTTTTGGCGCCTGAGTAGGGAAAGAGAAGGAAGAAGAAAATAAACGGCACAAGAGACATGACGAGGAACACAGAGAAAAGGGACAGAGAAAGTAGAGTTGGGTAGATGATTATGGACTTTGGAGAACAGAGAAAGCAGACTCTTTGAGGCTTGTGACAAATAATTGATACCCAAACTATACAATTTTAGTAATTAAATCATTAGAATGTAAACTTTCATTAATCGCTTACTTGTCGACCCCGTACCTTTGCAGAAGTGACAAAGAACGCCCACTGTTATGGGAAATTTGACTTTAGCTCCCATTTCATTAGTTTTTGTTATTAAACGGGTATTGTTGATATTTCCATCTTTTCCAAAGGGTATTATTGGCATTTACTATGTTTTGAAAATCAAAAGTATTTTTCCTTTCTTTTTTTATTTTCCTCATCCCTCTTTTATCTCTTCTAGCTTCTTCCTCCCTTATTCTTCACCAGTTCTATTAAATTAGATCTCACCTCTCGTGGCTGTGATGAGGCCAAATCTAACCTCGATGACTGCAACGAGGCCTAGAATGGTCTTGTATGGCTTTGTGAGGCCAATCCCGCTTCAAGTTTGTTTAGTTAAAAAGATATTTTTTTCACAAGTTTTTAGTTTGTTTGTATAAATTTGATAAGTTTGGGAGTAATCAATGAAATATTGCTAGTAGTCTAATAAATAATTCGTTATCAAAGACCATGGATAGTCAATGAAAACATTTTGATCTTTTCATAGTACAACTACATTTGGCACATAGAAACTAATACAAGAAAAGTAATTACAAACATGACCATATTACAAACAGATGCAGCTTTTATTTTACTTTTACACATTTCATTGCAAGAATTAATTATGCATCAGTATTGTTGTATGAGCATCCTTCCATTGATTCAGATAATGGCAATTCAATTGAAGAGTCTAATTAAATCTCTCTTATAGAGACATGCTCGGAAGAAGAAAAGAAAGGCTTAAGAGGCATTTGCAAGTCATTCATGCTCCCTTCTAACATTTCAATAACCTTTGTAATTAAGGGACGATCTGAAGGCTTATCTTGTATGCACCATAACCCAGTTAAACAAAGTTTTCTTGCAATCACGATTTCATTTTCAGTGACATCTTGGAGCTCCAAATCTCGACCAATATTGATTTGGTCATATGCCTACGAGGGGAAGTATGCTTTGCTTGAACGAGCTGCCTTCATATCAGAATTTCTTCTGCCTCAACCCATTTCCAACAACAACATTCTGAAGCTGTATACATTTGACTTGCAAGAAATTGTTCCGAAATTCCTTGAAATCAATTCAGGAGCTAGATATCCTATTGTTCCTCTTGTAGCACTAACATACACAAAATTATCTCCCTTTAGGTAAAATTTTGCAAGTCTGAAATCAGAGACTTTTGGGATGAAATTTTGGTCCAACAAGATATTGCGTGGCTTAATGTCGAAATGAAGAATGCATACATCACATCCCCCATGTAGATACTCGATCCCATGAGCAATTTCATATAGTTTGTCCAAACTAAATGATAGAGATTTGTCTGCCTTTGAAAATACATGCTTATCAAGAGATCCATTTGGCATATACAGATACACAAGAGCACGTTTAGATCCTTCTTAACAGAATCCAACTAATTGTACTATATTGACATGGTGAATTCTACCGATTGTAAAGACTTCATTGATGAATTCTTCAGCACTAAACTTTGAATTTTCTAGCAGTTTGACAGCAATTAAGCAACCACTATGAAGCAGTCGTTTGTAAACTGATCCAAAGCCACCTTGGCCCAATTTTTCTTTAAAATTGTCTGTCACTGCCATTAGCTCTGGGTAAACGTACCTTTTAGGCATCCAGGATTGCTGATTGTGCAGAAATTTCTCCACAGTATCAACCTTCTTCCTTCTTGTTCTATTATAATTAAAGATATATAACAGACCGACGATTCATGGAAAAGTACAAAAAATTCAACAAAGTCATCAGACAATTTTTCAATACATATGTAGAAAGATGAACTTACTAATTTTGCTTTAATGTCCACATGCTGTTGTCCCTGCCCCTACCCAACACGTACCACCAGGGTGAAGACAGCCATGCACTCAAAGGACCATGTAAGATTGAACCTGACTGCAGAGACTTGCTGATGGTTTCATAATGATCTGTCTTATTACCAAACAGCTCGTATGGCCAATAGATAGGAGTCACTGCATTTAACGAGCAAACCTTATACTGATACTCTGGATAATAAACTGTAACATAAGAATAAAATTGATTTTCACTCAAGCAAGGAATTCTTGTTAAAAGCGGATCATTAATCTTCTGAGGGCACCAGAAAATTGTGGCATAACTGTAGTTACTGTCTATTTCTAGTCTAAATTTAACATCATAGGAAAATTGCTTGTGTATGTCTGACAAAGATCCGTAGGGAAGGCGGCAGGCTCCACTGGCTAAGTTAACATCAACAACACTGATTGTATTTTCTTTATGTGAAATTCCCTTCACATAGTACTTTCCTGAACGAAATTCTAGGATGGTTTTGTCGCTTTGGCATGAAAGTTTGAAGTTAGGATGACCACATTTTGCTGGATCGCCCTTGAGGCGACAAGGGCATTTTATGTTATTGATTTCTCCACATGAAGGGCATTTTTGTTGAAGTTTTCTTGCTTGTATTTCAGTGATGTAACAGGAAAATCAACACAGAAACAAGAAAATTTGAAAAAGGTAATAATGATCCTTCCCTTCTCATGGTTCTCTATTCCCCAAAGATACTATGAACTTGGTATCCTCCAATACGGTCAAGTAAAAGTATCCTTAAGTAATTACCCATATGTGGGTCGTGTAAATGGTCTTTCATGTTCATTGACTTGAATTTTTTTTGGGAACTTCTGGAAAGTAATTTTAATGTAATACGACGGAATTTGATCAACTTACAAGCAATTTTATATCAGAAAAAAGGTTATAAAATAATTTGCCAGATGAATTGAGTGTTAGACATTCATAGTCAGCATCCATGGAATATATATATATAAAAAAAAAAAAAAAGGTGTCACTATATAAGCCAGATCACAAAATACACGTCTCCAACTTGTTTAATTTCTCATTGGGGCCTCCTGCTATTTAGCATGGATCACATCTAGTGGCTTAAAACTCCACATTTCCAAGTCAACCTGCCGGGAGTAGACTTGGTTTTGACAGGATTGGGAGAAACAGATTGCACAGAGTCTTTATAATGCATGGAAGTTGCTGCTGTTCCTAGTCAAATTGTGTTAGATTAACGTAAACAAAAGGTCAGTAAAGATATGGCATAGAAAGGTTGAAACTACTTCTCAGGATATAATATTTGTTTGTCTCTTTGGAAAAACTACGGAGAAATTACTCAACTTTTAAGGAATTAGTAAGGAAGGCCCTATATCCAAAAAAGGTCTCAAGATATGGCCCAGAAAGGTCTCAAGATATAATATTTTTTGGGTAGCTTATGTTTTTGACGTCTCGCATGAAGAAGAACAAATTTGTTCTAGTTTCAATAGAAAGATCAACAGAGAAAGTAGAATGTTTGATGATTCTCTCCTGCTCATGGTTTCTCTCCTCCTACGATACTGTGGATTGGGACTTATAATATTATAATATGTTTTAATGGGTTGTATATTGGGGGTATGATATCATTTACGGCTGGAAGCTTTAAGCTGATGACTTTAATCATACAGCTTGATTAAGGAGTACTTATAGGATGATATGATAATAGTATGTGCCAAGTCTTTCTTTATTGATATTTGGTTTTTCAAACCTGCATACAAATTTATTTAATTAATTGTTGAATACGATGTTAATTTTAATAAATTGACCACAAACTCAAGGATTAAACTCCAAATTAAACAAAGGAAGGTGAATTGTAATAATATGTGGTAATGGGTTGTGTATGGGGATATAATATTATTTACGGTTGGAAACTTTTAGTTGACTTATTATAATATGTGGTAAGTTAACAAACAAGATTGAGACAATAATCCTTAATTATAAAAGTATAAACATTGGGAAACTTCATTATGATTTTGTTTACCATAATTTAACAAATCGGGGACTTTTTTATTTTAATAAATTAACCACAAACCTCCGCTGGCCAGCTTTTACTTTTCTCTTTTTTAAATTTAAACTCCTGTCTGAACAGCGTCTTGCCATATTCTCAATTTCATCATCTTTTGTTTTCTTCCCCCTTCAATATTTGGACTTTCATTGATGTTCAATTTCAATATTTAGACATGACTTAAAATCACCGAATGCTGAACATTTGACAATGTCTTTAGTTACATTTCCCAAGGAACAAAAATACCTTAAGGATCATCCCCTCTTTTGTTATGGAAGTTCAGTGGTGATCGATTGAGTAGCTTTTAGCACAATTTGGAGGATGAGAGTTTGCTTCATAGTATTGTCATTTGTAATTTTGTATATAGAGCGAGGATGAACATGTTGATTTATTAAGACTTAAAAGAGTAAAAAACAAACAACCCTTTAGTAAGTAGGTATCTTGCTACGCAAGTTGTATTTTTATTATATATAGTGATTGGTCCGAAATTTCCCCCAGCTAGAATTTAATAAATAATAAAGAGGTGACCTAAAGTTCAAAAATAATTTATTGGTATTTCGCAATTGAAAATTTAAGGGAGTGACCCAAGTAAGTCTTATCATTAAAATTTATTATTGGCTAAAGGGCCACTCAGCAGTTGGCCATTGAAAGGACATGGTGCTTAAAGAATTAGCATTGATTCAACCCATAAGGTGTCGCCAAGCCAGAGATAATGAACATCTTCCAGTTGTTTTCCCGCTAGAAAACAAGATTCTTTGTTCATATGTTATAATGTTTGCCTTGTCATTCTTGGCATAATTGATACTCTACTGGCTTAACTTAACATTTCTTGCCTATACCTTAGTATTGTCAATGTACCAGAGCCAGCTCGTGATACCAGTGGGCTGGGCTTGTAATGGCGATTGGCATTCTAATTTGCTCATGATTGTGTTAGTAGAGGATCATTACTATCTGCTCATTACCCAACCTCTATGTATACATGGATTTTGATAGGGTTATTATCAACCAGATAACACTTTTATTAGAATAGACAATAAGCAGACTCTCATTGTGATTGCATCAGAGTGAGTCCGTGACACTAGTGAGCTGGGCTTCTCATTGGGACGGCGAGATTCCAACCTTCCCGACTTGAAATGGACTCAAAATTATGTAAAGACAATAAGAAGAATGGACAATTGAGAAGGGGAACAATCAAACCGGCAGAGTATCACTAAATAAAATTTAGGAAGAAGGATAAATATATATATGTTTCCAAAAAGAAATCTAAAACACTCAACAGTTCAAATTTCAATACCAGAAGAACAATGAGTCCTATTTATACATGACATATTTGAAAGTTCTAGTTTTGATACGTCAACTAGGATCCATTTGAAAATCAGTAGAAACAGAGGACTCTGGAGGCATGGTTCACTCTAGCTTGCATTCATTAGTAAATCGATCAATTCGTACCCATTTCAACATCTGAAGAAACAAAGGGCTTCGGAGGCATCTCCAAGCTCTGTAAATCACCTTCAAGCATTTGCAACACTGTTGGCATGGAAGGTCTCTCTGTTGGATTCCACTGAATGCACCAAAGTCCCACAATTGCAAGCTTCTTGGCAACTTCCACATCTCCATCTTCCTCAATTTCGAAATTGAGTTCCTCTCCTTGGCTCATTTTGTTGTATACCCACTCAGGAAAGTAAATTTGGCTTTGGTTTTCAATTGTAAGATCAATATTCTTTCGACATCCAACCATCTCTAACAACATCATTCCATAACTAAACACATCCGACTTGTAAGAAACCTCTCCGAAATTCCTGGAGAAGAGCTCCGGAGCAATATAGCCGGCAGTTCCTCTAGCTGCCGTCATTGTTACAATACTTTGTTCCTTTGAGCATAGCTTGGCAAGACCAAAATCTGAAATCTTTGGCCTAAAATTATGGTCAAGTAATATATTGTGAGGCTTAATGTCAAAGTGAAGGATCCTTTCGTTGCATCCTTGGTGCAAGTACTCCACTCCACGAGCAACACCAATTGCAATGTTTTGCAGCTTCTCCCAACTTAATAGACGCTGTGCTGATTCATTTTCCCTTGAAAATATAAACTTCTCAAGTGATCCATTTGGCATAAACTCATAAATAAGACCACGTAGTGTCCCTTCTGAGCAAAATCCCAAAAGTCGAACAATGTTGAAATGGTGTATCCTACCTATAGTAGCCACTTCATTGATGAACTCCTCTCCCTTTCCTTTGGAATGTTCCAACATCTTAACAGCAACTGGAATTCCGTTGGAGAATTTTCCTCTGAAGACACTTCCATAACCTCCTTGGCCGAGTCTCTTCTTAAACTTACCAGTTATTTTCTTAAGATCACTGTATGTGTATCTTGTTGGATTGAGTGTCCTGTAGTCTTGTAGGAATTTGTCTATCTTGAGTTGAGTTTCCTTTTCGTTCTCAGATTTCCATGATTTGTAAAGAAGAAGTATCACCAACACAAGGAATATACTCCCGCCAATACTTGCGGCTATGGACACTAAAATTTTAACTACAGGAGAATCTGCATCTTAAAAAAAAAATGTTAGCACATTTATGCTTAATTTTGTTGGAAAATAAGATGAATAAAATGGCATCCAAATTAAAGATGATATGGGGGAATTTGGGTGCATTCAGTATACAGATTTTCTTTGATGTATAAGCTATAAGAATAGTAGATTTTTTTTTTTTTTTTTTTAATTATCTTATATAAAACCGATAAAGATAATCAGTCATTAGCCAGCAAATGCCTAAAATTAAAGGATGAAATTGCTTTTAAACATGAAGATTGAATTTGAGTTTACAGAGAAATTGTAGTCCAAATTATCAGTAAATGCCTTAGATTTTTCAGCCTTCCTTCCTCAGCCATGAACTAACATTCAAACAGAAGATACATGGTTTCGATCAAATTTTAGCTGAGACTTTTCTTCATTCAAAACAAATATAAGAAATTAGCCAGTAAACGACTAAAATTATCAGTAATTTCATCTCTCTGTGACGTAGTCAAACAAATAAGAAATTGAAATAATAATTATAATGAAAGAGCTCACACCATGAATGTGCTTCATGGAACACATTGCACGAATAGGCTTCATATAATTGATTCAATTAAAACATAAATTTAATGTTGTGATAGATAATATCTACAGTGTGTGACAGTTTATAAAAATCTTGGTAGAAGTACTAAAACATACAGAATTCTTAATGATAACTTACGGTGGCTCTTGAAACAGACTTTTGGATTTTCGTGTTTGCAACAGATTGTAGAATTGCTGGTTGTGTTGAACCCACAGTAGTTATCCGAATTTTTGCAGTGAAAGCATTCTGCAATTGGTGACCATGATATTTCGATACCTGGATTGTTCAAAGCCCCCGTAGAAGCCCGAGGCAGACCCCGATAAATCGAAGTTGTATTTACTGTTTTATATTTACTGCAATCTGAAGGCAGAATTTCTTCGGAATATTCTTCAGACTCTACTAGATAAACAAAATTTCTGTCATAACTGATGCAATCAATCGGTCCAACCGTGTCCAAAGAGCTACTCAGTTGAAATCTCTTCGTGCGGTTGAATATTGTCTGTTCTTCAAGATAGTTATCATTGTAATAGAATCTGGAGTTTGTAAGGTCAGGGGAAAGAAGACTCTGTAGTGTGCATGCGGTATCATGTGCATCCATAATGGTAATATGACTATCATAATAACCAATTTCTTGCACATAGTAATCGTTGGAGGAAGGAAGGTGAAGCAGAGTATTGTTATTTAAGCAAGACAATTCAAACCCTTCAAGGCCACAAAGGAGTGGTTGAGTTTTGAGTCTAAAGGGATATCTGATTTCTGGGCCGTTTGGGCTGCATCTTGTTGGTTTACAGAATTCATTGATAGTTTTGCATGCAAACCAAAGAGAAAAACTGAAAACGAAAGAGCAAGCCAAGTCTGAAATAATGCTCTGTTTTTTATTCAAAAAACAGGGGTAAAATATATACACGGCAACGTAACTATTCCACAAAACATTTCAAATTTCAAATTTTAAACTATCACCACCAACTAATACACTTACAAGCAAGTGAGACATTACACTTAACTAAACTTAATACACCTAAACAAGACTTGAACAAATCAAACACAGTGACTAAAAAACTGCTCTGCATGAATTACGGGAGATCAACAGGCGTAAAATTGCAGTTCAAAATTCTGCCACCTTTCTGAATTTCCAGCAGGATATCACCCTTCAACACTCCTCCTTGATGTCATTGATGGAAACACCAAGTCTGAACTGAAGATATTCAAACTTGGTTTTGGGCAACGGCTTAGTTAAAATATCCGCGACCTGTTCTTCTCCCCGGCAGTGTATTAACTCAACTTCATGATCTTGCACAGCTTCCCTTACTGCATGGTAGTTTATCTTGATATGCTTTGTACGGCCATGATTAACTGGGTTTTTGGCCATAGAAACTGTAGACAGATTGTCACAGAAAATTACAGTAGGCTACCTCGGGTTTGGTTAAGATCATTCAAAATCTTCCTAAGCCAAATGGCTTGGTTCACGGCAGCAACAGCAGAAATGTATTCAGCTTCTGCTGTTGATTGAGCTACCGTTGCTTGCCTTTTGGACAGCCAACACACAGCACCAGAATTTAAGAAAAATACATACCCGGATGTACTCTTCATGTCATCTATTGATCCAGCCCAGTCACTGTTCGAATATCCCACAAGCTGAAAACTTTCAGATTTCCTGAACCACACACCAAGTCCAGGATCACCTTTAATATATCTGAGCACCCTCTTAGCTGCCCTTAAGTGATTTTCACTTGGATTAGTCATAAACCGGAGAGGAGACTTGTAGCATACATTAAGTCAGGCCTGGTTGCTGTTAGATACAGCAAGCAGCCTATTAAGCTTCTGTACAAACTCTCATCCACCCTGACAGCCCCGTCCTCTTTGCTCAATTTCTGAGTAGCAACCAGAGGTGTATTGACAGGCTTGCATTTATCAATGCCAAACCGTTTAAGAACATCCACAGCATACCTCCTCTGATTGACAAATATTCCACTTGAAGTTTGATTAATTTCCATACCCAGAAAGTAATACATTATCCCGAGATCTGTCATTTCAAACTCACAATTCATTGCTTCCTTAAATTCATCCACCTTACTTGGACTGCTACCGATGATGAGAAGGTCATCAACATACAGTGAAACAATGATCAATTCACCCTCCACGTTTCTTACATATAGAGTATGTTCATTGGGACTTCTCAAGTAACCCAAGTTACTCAACTATTCATTGATCCTGCTGTACTAGGTTCTAGGAGCCTGTTTTAGGCCATACAAGGCCTTCCTCAAAAGATACACTTTATTCTCCTGACCTTGAAGCTGGTACCCCTCCGGTTGCTCAACATAAATCTCTTCCTTGAGCCATCCGTTTAAAAACGCAGACTTGACGTCCAGTTGGAATATTTTCCAACCGAATTGAGCCGCAAGAGCAAACAACAGCCTGATTGTGTCAAGCCTTGCTACCGGTGCAAATGTATCATGAAAATCAATTCCATATCTTTGAGCAAATCCCTTGACTACCAACCTGGCTTTGTGCTTATGTACTGAACCATCAGGATTATATTTCTTCTTGAAAATCCACTTAACTTGAATCACATTTCTATGCCTTGGTCTGTCCACAAGCTTCCAGGTCTGATTTTTTTCTATCATTGTTAACTCCTCCTGCATAGCAGCTCTCCAAGCTTCAGACTTTGCTGCTTCAGAGAAGTTAGTTGGTTCAAGTGTGGCCAAGTTACACCTCTCATAAACCTCAGCCAATGAATGAGTGCCTCTAACCGGGAGCTCTTCTTCTTCAGTTTCACTTGCATCTTCTTCAGTTGCTTCATCACCAACCACATCAATGCAGTGGACTATCTTCTTTATCAACTTTGTTCTCTTCCCAATTCCAAACTCCTTTCTCATCAACTCTTATATCTCTAGTGACATGAATCTTTTTGGTTTCTGGATTATACACTCTATAAGCCTTGGAATTATTGCTATACCCAATGAAAATGCCTATAGTTGCTTTGTCATCCAGCTTCTTCCTCTTGGCTGTTGGAACTAATACATAACAGGTGCTGCCAAAGACCCTTAAATGATCCACAGCAGGTTTGATCCCATACCAAGCTTCATAGGGAGTTTGGTTGATCAAGGATTTTGTGGGAAACCTATTCAGCAAATAAACCGCAGTGTTTACAGCTTCTGCCCAAAAACTTTTCGGCAGTTTCTTCTCAGCCAACATGCATCTTCCCATCTCCACAACGGTTCTATTCCTTCTCTCACTTACTCCATTCTGCTGTGGAGTATAAGGACTGCTGAATTGATGCTTGATTCTTGCCTCTATGCAGATTGTTTCAAACTCTTTTGATGTGTACTCACTCCCATTGTCACTCCTCACCATTTTGATACTCAAACCAATTTGGTTTTCAACCAACTACTTAAACCTTCCAAAAACTCCAGCTACTTCGTTTTTTTGCTTCAAGAAATACACCCAACACATTCTAGTTTTATCATCAATGAACAATACAAAATAACAACTCCCATTCAAGGAAGGTGTTTGTATAGGGCCACATACGTCTGTGTGAATGAGTTGAAGTTTTTCTAGAGCTCTCCAAGCTTGGTTCATAGGAAAGGATGGTCTACTTAGCTTGCCAAGGTGACATGCATGACACATGGTATTTACTTCATCAATTTCGGGCAGGTTTAGAACCATCTTTTTGGTCTGGGCTTGCTTGAGACCATGATAGTGATAATGGCCAAAACGCTTGTGCAATATTTCAGACTCATCTAGCATAGCACTATGAGCTCTGAATTCTGAATTTTTCCAGTCAATGGGAAAGCTTTTTCCCATCATTCTAACTCTCATGAGTTCACTGCCCTCACTATCTAATATCTTACAAGATTGATCCTGAAAAAGTAGGACATATTTTCTCTCTAACATTTGTCCTACACTAAGTAAACTTTGATTTAATTCAGGAACATAAAGCACATCAGAAATCAGCTTAGTACTGATTGAGTTTGCACAGCCACATCACCTCTCCCTTTAACATCCACAAATTCTCCATTCCCTTTCTTGACTTTGGATTGAAAAGCCATGTCTAGGCTGGTGAAACTTTGCAAGTTTGGAGTCATATGACTTGTGCATCCACTATCAATCAACCAGGCTTCATTGTATGATGAGGTAGACCCGCAGGATGCCACAAATAACTGCTCTTCCTGCCCTTGCTGCAAATCTTCAACCATCTGAGCTTGCTGCTGAGAGGATTCCCCTTTATTTTTGCAAACTCTCTCTATATGGCCGAATTGTTTGCAGGCTCTACACTGAATTCCTGGTCGAACCAACACCGTTTTTCTGAGTGTCCTTTCTTCTTGCATTGGGAACACGGTGGATACTCTTTTATCCCACTGTGTTTATTCCACTGAGCATTAACTTTCTCTTTCCCTTTCTTATCTCCTGCATTTCTTTTATTTCCAACATGCACAAACTTTCCCTTATGTGTTGCAACCATAGCACCTTCACCTGCGTCTTCCAACCTTAAAAGCCTCCTTTGTTCTTGAGCTTGTAAAGAATGGACCAGTTCAGTTAGAGTTATTTGAGTCAGGTCTTTAGAATCCTCAAGAGAGGAGATTTTAGCTTCAAACCTTTCAGGTAGGCTTACTAACACTTTCTCCACAATTCTTCTATCCGTCAATTCCACCCCAAGTAATCTAATTTTATTAACTACATTCATTAATCTATCAACGTACTCCCTTACCTTCTCAGTTTCTTGCATTTTCAACAACTCAAATTCTCTTCTCAGATTCAACACCTGCATGCCCCTTGTTGTATCACTACCCGTATACTCTTCTCTCAACTTATCCCATGCTTTTTTGGTGTTTCATACGCCATGATCCTTGTGAATACAAGATCAGTCACTGCTGCATGAATATGAGAGAGCTCTCGGTGCTTTGACAGCTTCTTCTTCATGCATCCTGATTTGATTCAGGGTGGGATCTCAGTCCCAAGGGAGGCAGTTGACGGTTCTCTTCCACGAACTGCCACAGACCCTGTCCACGAAGGAATGCCTTCATCTTGATTGCCCACATGTGGTATTGATCGCCATTAAAGATTGGAGGTGTGAAAGAGACTGGAGGTTGTGCCATTGAAACTGAAAAAATTTTTTGAGTTTTTTTTACGAAGAGAGTGACGAAACTGGGGTTGAAAGTAAGAAGAAGGAAGATTAATTATCAGGCTCTCTAAGATCAATTAAGGCTCTGATAACATTTGATAGTTTTGCATGCAAACCAAAGAGAAAAACTGAAAACGAAAGAGCAAGCCAAGTCTGCAAATAATGCTCTATTTTTTATTCAAAAAACAGGGGTAAAATATATACACGGCAACGTCACTGCTCCACAAAACATTTCAAATTTCAAATTTTAAACTATCACCACCAACTAATACACTTACAAGCAAGTGAGACATTACACTTAACTAAACTTAATACACCTAAACAAGACATTGAACAAATCAAACACAGTGACTAAAAAACTGCTTCTGCATGAATTACGGGAGATCAACAAGCGTAAAATTGCAGTTCAAAATTCTGCCACCTTTCTGAATTTCCAGCAGGATATCACCCTTCAACATTCATATGTGTTTTGGTGCTCCCTGGTACTCGTTTTGGCTCCCGAGCAAGGTAAGAGAAGGAAGAGAATTATACTGAGTTGAAGGGACATGAAGAAAGAGAGAGAACTAAGTAGAGTTTGAAAGATGAATTTGGAGTAGATCTACTCTCTCAGGTCTTTGGTTATATATATATATATATAAGAGAGAGAGAGCGAGAGAGAGAGAGCAAAGGCACAATCATTATTCATGTCACTAGTTTCAGCACCTTCTTTATTTCATTTTTATTTTTCATTCTAAGGATCCAATTTATTAATCTAATAGTTTTTGAGGAAACTTGACATCATTCTTGATGCCAATACTAGAAAGGCAAAAAATTACCGTATTAAATGAGAAATATGAATAAATTTTTGTTTTTAGTGTTTTCCGGTTAGTATTTTTCATCTTGTAGACCTTGTTAAATTTATAATTTTTCATAAAGGAAAATTTGACTGAATTTTTATATGTCAGTGCTTATTGACGCTATCTAACAAGATGTGCATTAGAGAAAGACTATATATATAGATTTTCTCAATGTGAGTTTACAATAATTTGCTATTTAAAGTTGTGTAAAAATATGTATATTTGTGGCATAGCTACAAGGCCTTAAACAGTGGCCTCAGAGAAGTTGAATCAATACTCAGAATATACATATACCATTTTCCCTTTAAATTAACTAATTAACTTTCTAAAGAATGTTCTTTAGATTGTTACAATTTCCAAATTTCAAGTTATTATGAAAGCACAGACAAATTACTCAGAACAAACACAAATAAACTAATTTTCTTTTGGAATAGGGAACTATTACAAAAGTTTCACTGGATTATTATAAAACAAATGGCGAATGCTTTCCAAATATATTCACTGGATAATTAATATGAAACCACATGTGAATGTGGGTTTTATTTTACGTAGTACACATTCCATTTAGAAATCAAACTAAACATTACTATCAATATACAAGCTTTCCATCATTGATTCAGATAAAAGCAACTCTGCTGAAGAATTTGATTCTATTTGTATATGATCTCTTGCAGAGATATGTTGAGAAGAAGAAAAGAAAGGTTTAGGAGGCATCTGCAAGTCATCAATGCTCCCTTCTAACATTTCCCTTACTTTAGTAATTGACGGACGATCTGCTGCATTCACTTGTATGCACCATAACCCAACTACACACAATTTTCTTGCAATTCCAATTTCATTTTCAGAAACATCATGAATCTCCAAATCTCCTCCCTCATGTATCCGGTCCTATACCCATGATGGGAAGTATGCTTTGCTTGAACGAGTTTCCTTCAAAAAGGAATTCCTTCTTCCTCCAACCATTTCCAACAACAACATCCCAAAGCTATAAACATCTGACTTGCAAGAAACAACTCCAAAATTCCTTGAAATCAACTCAGGTGCTATGTACCCTATCGTCCCTCTTGTAGCACTAACGGACACAAAATCATTTTCTTTGGGATAAAATTTTGCTAAGCCAAAATCTGAGACTTTTGGGACGAAATTGTGGTCTAGCAAGATATTATGAGGTTTAATATCAAAATGAAGAATACACACATCACATCCTTCATGTAAATACTCAATCCCACGGGTTGTCCCTAAAGCAATTTCATGAAGTTTCTCCCAACTAAACAATTTACTACTACCCCCTCTTGAGAAGATATGCTTATCAAGAGATCCATTAGACATACTCATAAACAAGAGCACGTTTAGTTCCTTCAAAACAATATCCCAATAATTGTACAATATTGACATGGTGAATTCTGCCCATTGTCGAGACTTCATTGATAAATTCTTCTGCACTAAACTTTGAGTTTTTTAGCACCTTAACAGCAATCAAGCAACCACTATGAAGCTGCCCTTTGTAAACTGATCCAAAGCCACCTTGACCTAATTCATAGCTGAAATGATTCGTCATTGCAATGATCTCATAGTAAGAATACCTTTTAGGCATCCAAGACTCTTGATTGTGCAGAAATTTCTCTACGTTATCCACTGTCTTCCGTTTCCTTTTATACTTGTGGATAATATACACAAATAACGTGATTGGAGCAATGAGGAATCTAACTGTAAGAACGGCTGCAACCGTGGAAAAAGAAAGTTAACTCAAGGTTTTTGGTTGAGATTCAAAGCAAAAATAACAGGAAGTCCACAGATCAAAATTGAATTACCCAACAGAAAGCATACAAGGAGTGAATCAAATGTGTACTCTGTCCAGTTTTCTAAATAATAAACACTATCTGCATAATCGCATAAGAAGTAAAGTTCAGCCAGATTGTACAGACATATCAGAGAAAATAAGAACAATAATTCGATGGAGGAAACTATACCAAACTGAAATAGGTAGAGGAATGTTGCAAACATATAACGGCCCAAGAAAAACGGGGAGCCAGCAAAACTCTCTGCATAAGGGTGCGAGAAACAAAAAATTAAGCCTTGGCAGATGATTCACAAAACTCTTTAAATAAAATATTAAAAAATATATAAATCAATTTAAAAATTCGTAACAAACTCAACACATAGGCAGAAGCATAAGCTTACTATGATAGCAATAGAACCAAATGGTTTGTTGGATGAGCCCAAAATAGTCGACTATGCTTCCATATCCTCTATATGGATAACAACTGCTGTCGAACCATTGAAGATCAAATCCTGACTGGAGTAGCTTCTGGATGGTTTCATAAGAAGGATTTTTCTCGAACGCGACAAGGGTTGGAACACTTGATATGACCGAGCATGATTCTTGACCATAAGATTTCAAGCGATCATGGTAGTTGACAAAATATGACTGATTTCCACTCAGACAAGGAACTCTTTTGGAAGCAGGAGAACTGAAATATCCAGAGCAGTTCAAAAACTTGGTCTCTGCGTAGTGCCTAACTTTTCTTCCTGTAAACGAGACATGTTTTATCACTAGTCCCATTTTGTCTCTGTCATCATAGTTGAGAGTTTCATATAATGACAGACGTCGGGATGGAAGAGCGCCACAGTTACCATTGGCTAAGTTAACATCAACAACCTTGATTATCTGGCCATCATAAAAAATTTCTTTCACATAGTATTTACCAGAACCGGATTGTAGGATGGTTTTGGTGCTCTCGCAAGTAAGTTCAAAGTTAGGTTGACCACATCCTGCTTGATCGCCCTTCAAGTGAAAGGGGTATGTTATGTTTTTGATATCTCCACATGAAGAAGAACATACTGGTTCTTGTTTTCTTGCCTGTACTTCGCTAATGAATAGAAAGATAAACATAGAAAACAGAATGTTTGATAAAGTTGATGATTCTCTCCTTCTCATGGTTTCTCCTCTCCCAGGATACTGTAAGGGTTCATTTGGATAGGTTTATGAAATAAATTGATCCCACATGTTTGAATATCATCTACAAAGACGAAAGTGATGAGCGCTTACATTCAGAAGTCATCTTTGGTGTTCAAATGGCTTGAACTTTCTTGTTATGAGGACTTGCTCAATAGAAGACTCAAAGAGTAAAGACTACGTGGAAGGTAGGGTAAAACATTATTAGGAAAGATAACATCTGTTATAATTGATGTCTTGAACATTTCATCATATCACAAAATTGAAATGTTTATATATGACTTCATATCGAGAACTAGAGCTGTAAAATCTATGAGACAAAGGGCATATTTAGTTCATGCATGACTCAAAATAATTTTCAAAAAGTAAGATACAATCTAAAAATTGATTTGTCTAAATAGTTTCTGAATATGCATTTGATATATATATATATATAGTATCAAAACTATATCTTGTATGCTGCTGCTGCACTTGGACAAATAAATTGGGACCGAATTTAGTATTGCCTTAATAAATAAAAGGTCTAAAGATGCCCTCATAAAACACGATATGACCCTGACTTGTCAAAATTTAGTACTTTCCAAAGATACAAACAAATCATTAAGATTAAATTATTGAATTTCCTTGGTGATTGTTAGAGTCATGAAAGTGACTCTATTTTGGTGATAAAAATACCCCATGTGTGATTAAATTGAAGTATATTGAGATAATTAAAGAATTTATGAATTTATTCACGAAAATCGTTTCCTAATATTTTTCTTATGAATTTAACGTGTTTGGAATGATTTTGGAAAATATATGAGTTGATATTAGGTTGTGGTTTATGGATTAAGGGTGATTTTGTCTCATTTATGCTGTTTAGGGGGTAAAATGTCATGTTTTAAGGGGCTGATTTTATCACTTTTCAATTATGTAGGGACTAAAATGATATTTTACATACTGTTCTATAAAACAAAAGTGCAGATCGCGTTTTCCAGGGGGGGCTGTTCATCATCTTTTCCGGCGACCCTTTGTCTTCTCCGGCGACGTTTCATCTCCCTCGTGCACAGCTCATCATCATCTCGTCAAAACCACGGCAAACCACCACCGAGAACCACCACGCCGCGACGCTTCACCTCCCACCACCGTGACTTTTCATCTTCCAGGCGAGATTTCGCCGTTTTCCAGCGACGATTCGACTCCCCAAGGGTCAATCTCCCTTCCCCACACTCGGATCTACACTTCCCTTGCTTCAACCGCCGCGAAAACCACCGAAATCCGCAATTTAGCCGCCGCGACTCTTCATCTTCCAGGCCAGATCCTGCTCATTTCCGGCAACTTCTCACCTCCCCAGGACCTGATCTGAACTCCCCATCACCAGAGCTTTTCATCGCTACCTTCGGATCCCATTTCCGCCACCGTTTTCTGGAGACCCGCCGGAAAATTAACGTTTTCTGGCGAACCACAGCTGTTCGTATTCCGAGCTGTCCGTTGGTCGTTTTCGACCCTTCTTTGCATCATATCACTGTCGGTTACCTCCTCTTCGCCATGATCAGCTCTGTTTCCACTGTTTCAGCCTCCGTCATCACCACCATGAGCGGCTGAGTTCCCGGTTGTCCGTTACGGTGTAGGCAAGATCGAGATTGACTCCACTGATCTCCTCATCAGCTCTCGACTAGTTGGATGAGCCCGAATGTTGGATATTTGGTTAAGTTTCTTGTATTCAGATTATATTTGTTTTCGTTTCAGTTTGTTTGCGATACTTTAATATTATTCTGATGCTCGATGTGTTGAATTGATAATGTCCATTGAGAACGTTTATTGATATACAACTTTTCGCATAATTGAATGTCGGTTTGAGATTATTGAATGTTGATTATGACTTTAAATTGCTTCGGTACTGATTGCAATCAAGTTGTAGTAGCGTTTAATGTCATCTCTACTAGGAATGCATTTATTGTGTAATTAGTTGATTGGATGATACAGGTTGATAGGTTGTACTTGTTAACGTTGTACCAACTAGTGGTGTTTAAGGGTTTAGCATTTTTCGGTTAGTCAATGATAGTCTTTAACCAATCGATTTGTAACTAAGACGACAGGGAGACAGGATAGATTATGCCTAGATTGCCGGGAGATATTTATATGGATTTGCCTAGCCTTGTAGGATTAGGAAATTGAAGAGCGAGGAGAGGAATCGTGAGAGTTGGTCTTGAGTCAAACCGAACCCGTAGCGACAACGCTTTTAATATTGTGTTTTAGTTAGCAATTTATTTAATGCTTTTAATTTCCTGCAAGTAATTAGTTTCCTTAGTTTTAATCAATCATTTTGCCAATTTCTCTTTCGGTAACTCAAATATACATTAGGTCGTTAGTGCTCTCTGTGGATTCGACCCTGCTTACCGCTAACTACGGTACTTAGGTTTAATTTTGTGACCGTGACGACCGGTCTAACAAAATTTTGGCGCCGTTGCCGGGGAGCAGCGTGCTTTTGACTTTGTGTGTATTTAGGTTTGTAAATACTTTAAGTTTAATTTTTCTATGTTATTTAATTTTCATTAGGACAGTTTCATTCGTGTTTGTTTTTATTTTGCAGGAAGATCGCAATTGGGGAAACGTTGCAGTGTGTCATATGCCTCAAAGTTTAAGCGTGACCCGATTGTGATATTTTCTAATCTTTTTAGCTTTAGTTCTTTTTAGTTCTTGTTAATCGTTTGTGTGATGTTTGCATGTTTCGTGTTCATTTAGTTTGCATGTTTGTATTAGTTTTGCATATTTTGTTTTTATTCATAGGATTTAGTTTTTGATTTAGTAATAATTTCTTTTTGTTTGACTGTTTATTTTAATTGTTGATTGTGTGGATTATTTTTTTTTTAGGGTGTTTTCATATTTAGCTTTATTTTTCTTTATGTGTGGTTTTTGAATTTGCTTTTTGTTCTTTTTCTTTTTCTTTTTCGTTTAATTTTAATGTTGTAGTTGTTGGTGGAACCTTTGGTACACTTGTGATGAATGCTTGGTAGATAGTCATATCAACCAATTTTTGTACCCTTGGATTGAAAATAGAAAGCACGTAGGATGGATAATAATCTGTATCCCATGCACAACCATCTAGCTTTCAAGATTCCTATCATAGGGCAACCGCCTAGGAATGGTGGCATTTATGAGGTTTCTCCTTTGGACGATATAGACTCCAAGTTGGAGTCTTTAGCCTATCAATTTGACACGTTCATATCTATACATGGGCAAGCTTCTAGGCAACCACCTCCCGATAGGACAAGTCAGGATGTCTTTTCTACGCCTACAGACCTTTTAGCTGTTGAGTACGCATTTGAGGAACCAGATCCCTTCACTTTTGAGGAGCAAGTGCAAGATGCACAAGGTTTCCAGAGACGGAATGATCCGTATTTAAACACATTTGATAGTGAGTGGCATAACCACCCTAATTTTGCATGTGTTAGACCGGTCGTCACGGTCACAAAATTAAACCTAAGTACCGTAGTTAGCGGTAAGCAGGGTCGAATCCACAGAGAGCAAGACTAACGACCTAATGTATATTTGAGTTACCGAAAGAGAAATTGGCAAAATGATTGATTAAAACTAAGGAAACTAATTACTTGCAAGAAATTAAAAGGCATTAAATAAATTGCTAACTAAAACTCAATATTAAAAGCGTTGTCGCTACGGGTTCGGTTTGACTCAAGACCAACTCTCACGATTCCTCTCCTCGCTCTTCAATTTCCTAAACCTACAAGGCTAGGCAAATCAATAAAAATATCTCTCAGCAATCTAGATATAATCTATCCTGTCTCCCTATCGTCTTAGTTACAGATCGATTGGTTAAAGACTATCATCGACTAACTGAAAAACGCTAAACCTTTAAACACCACTAGTTGGTACAACGTTAACAAGCACAACCTACTAACTTGTATCATCCAATCAACTAATTACACAATAAATGCATTCCTAGTAGAAATGATACTAAACGCTACTACAACTTGATTGCAATCAGTACCGAAGCAATTTAAAGTCATAATCAACATTCAATAATCTCAAACCAACATTCAATTATGCAAAAAGTTATATATCAATGAACGTTCTCAATGGACATTATCAATTTAACACGTCGAGTATCAGAATAATATTAAAGTATCGCAAACAAACAGAAACGAAAACAAATATAATCTGAATACAAGGAACTTAACCAAATATCGAACATTCGGGTTCATCCAACTAGTCGAGAGCTAATGAGGAGATCAGTGGGGTCAATCTCGATCTCGCCTACACTGTAACGGACAACCGGGAACTCAGCCGCTCATGGTGGTGATGATGGAGGCTAAAACAGTGGAAACGGAGCTGATCATGGCGAAGAGGAGGTAACCGACAGCGATATGATGCGAAGAAGGGCCGAAACGACCAACGGACAGCCCGGAATAAGAACAGCCGCGGTTCGCCGGAAAACATTAATTTTCCGGCGGGTCTCCGGAAAACAGTGGCGGAAATGGGATCCGAAGGTACCGATGGAAAGCTCTGGTGATGGGGAGTTCAGATCAGGTCCTAGGGAGGTGAGAAGTCGCCGGAAATGAGCAAGATCTGGCCTGGAAGATGAAGAGGCGCGACGGCAAAACCGCAGATTCCGACAGTTTTCGCGGTGGTTGAAGCTTGGAAATGCTAGATCCGGCTATGGGGAATGAAGATCTACCGTTGGGGAGCTGGAACGTCGCCAGAAAACGGCCAAAACTGGCCGGGAAGACGAAACGACGCGGTGGTGGGAAGGCAAAGCGTCGCGGCAACGCGTGTTTCACGGTGGTGGCTTGTGGTGGAGGTACGCCGACGGAAGATGAAGGTGCGACTACGGAAGATGAAAGCTGTCGCCGGCCGGCGACCAGATTCCGGTGGAAGGCTAGGGTTTTGGGTTGGTTTGCGCGCGCGTCCCCTTTTTCACGATGGTCACCTGGAAGTTTATACCCATTGTGGCAAATATCCATTTGGTCCCTGCATATTAAAAATGACAAAATCAACCCCAAGATTATGACAATTTGACCCCTGAATGGCATAAATGAGACAACATCAACCTTAGAAAATAAATCACATCCTAAAATCAACTTACACAATCTCAAATTTCAATCCAAACATGCCAAATTAGTAAGAAAAACTCAAAATATGATTTTTAAACATAAATTCATAATTTCTCTTAATTGTCTCAATATAACTTCAATTCAATAACACATAGGGTCTTTTTGTCACCAAAGTAGAGTCACTTTCATGACTCTAACAGCATGGAAGCAGGAACAATCTCAGAATGTCTCCCATAAAATGCCATATAGTTCTTCCAATCAATAGGGCAATTATTGGGACATGTATTCGGTCCAACCAACCGCCCAACCTAGGATCCCACCTCCCGTCCAACAGCCCACTCTCGAGCCCAGTCCACTGGAATCAACGATGGCTCAAATGCTCCAAACCATGCAAGAACAGAAAGATGACATGAATGCTAGGTTCAATGACTTAGAGCAGCATTATCAGATATTACATTCCCATTCCCAATCTATTAGCAAGCTAGAGACCCAAATAGGTCAAATAGCTGAAGCGGTTTATAAGAGAGAGGAATGCCATTTGCCGAGTCAAGTTGTTGATAATCCCAATGGTGCAACTCACCAGATGGGGTGTCATGAACAAGCTAGGCTTGAGAGGGAATTATATGCTTTGAGTTTGGAGAAAGAGAGCTTTGAGGGAAACCAAGCCGAGAGGAGTGAAAGAGAACCAACCATAGAGTTAGGTGTGTCGAGACATGAAAACGAGGAAGTTGGGGAGAAAGAACTATCCCCTGCATTTGACACACCGATAGAACCTTGTCCTCAATCCCTAGAGTCGAATCATGCATCCAACTTTAAGAAAACTACTAGGATGGAGGAAATGGTTGAGTTGTTTAGACAATGGCTGATTGGTATTCCACTTCTTGATGCCATTAAGCTCATACCTGCCTATGCCAAGTTCTTAAAAGACTTGTGCACATGGAAATAGCGTATTAAATTCAAATATGCCTTCTTGGGACCTCGTGATACCCTACTTGTTGCTGAATGGCGAGGGTCATGTAAGGCACCGCCAACGTTTCAACCACCTTGAACTTGATGTTCGCATTTAGTCTGGCTGAAGACTTTAAACTTAGCGCTAGTGGGAGGCAACCCACCTTTTTACATATGTTGTTATTGCTTTTATGTTTTTGTTGTTTTTGTCTTTGTAGGAATTGCCATGTTTGGAAACTCATTAACTAGTCCAAGGCTTCGCTTACGCATGCTCCACGAACTCCGTTGGTGACAACCCCATCATTGTTCCTCAGGTTGTATCTCTCCACCTTATATGCTGTTATTGTTAGATTTCTTGTTTCTCAAATATGTTAGACGATTTTAATGTTTTTAATCATATTGCCATTTGAGATCATTTGATGCTAAGTTGGGGAGGATGTTTGTAGTTGTGGGTCATTGAGGACAATGAAATTTTAAGTTGGGGAGTGTTGATTGATTTTTATTTTGTAGAGTATGTTGTTGATCATATTTTTGGGAAGTGTTGTTGATGATGCTTTTGTGGAGATTGTGATATTTTTTGTGAACTATTGTTGATGATGCTTTTGTGGAGATTGTGTGTTGAACAAAGTGCTTAAATTTTTGTGGCATGATGATATTGTGTTTTGTTGAAAATATGTTGAATCGTACTCTTGCAAGTCCAAAAGTGGTTAAAGTGAACTAAAGTGAGTTATTTTTAAAAATTTTCATGAATTCATGCATAATCACCATTTTAAAAGCAATTGAGGTGCTAGTTTCAAGGTTTTGTGAGGTTTTTGAAAATTGTTTGTTGCAACATGGTTTTAAACATTGAACTATTGGTTCTGTTTTGTGCTAGGTTTGTCCATAATTGTGGTTAGACACTGTTTTGTATAAATGTCATGTGTTTTAGTGTTTATGCAAGTCTCCCACATACTTTACATGCCTATGGAGCAAATTTTCATTTATTATCTTGCGTGTGTTAAAAGTGCTTAAATGTTGCTTGATGATTTGGTTTTGATTTGTAGCTTAGTTGACTCGAGTGAGTACGCCCGAGGGGTGTTCTACACCTAATCCCCTAAAGCTATCTAGCTTGAGAGCGGTTGGCCTAAAGCTCGTTACATGGGTCCTCTTGAAAGCTTAATAAGTCATTATATAAATCATGAGCTTTATAAGAAATAAAGAAATAAAGTCTTGACTTGTAGCCTAGTTGGTTCGGGTGAGTAAGTTCGAGGAGTATTCTACACTTAGTGCCCTATAGCCATCTGGTTTGGGAGTCATTGACCTAAGGCCCGTTACACGGACCTTCTAGAAAGCTTAAGAAGTTAAGACAAGAAAAAAAAAAAAAAAATAGGTGATGAATGAAAAAGAAATTATATGTCAAAATCTTGTGTGGAAAATGAGCATTATGTTGCGTGTACATAAGTTGGGGAGTTTTGCATGACATTTTAACATTGTGATATGAATATGAAATGTGTGTTTGAGAAGCTTGAATGGAGATAGGCAAATCTTGACAGAAACTTTAGTTCTTTATTTAGGATTGTGTTATTTACTTGTTATGTTTAAATTCTTCACTTTACCTTTTGATTAATGTCTTGGTTGTTAATGAATATGGTTGTGTATAGTTTTGTGATAATGTTGAAAGAGTTCTTTTAACTTTACTCAAGGACGAGCAAAGAGTAAGTTGGGGAGTGTGTTAGAGTCATGAAAGTGACTCTATTTTGGTGATAAAAATACCCCATGTGTGATTAAATTGAAGTATATTGAGATAATTAAAGAATTTATGAATTTATTCACGAAAATCGCTTCCTAATATTTTTATTATGAATTTAACGTGTTTGGAATGATTTTGGAAAATATATGAGTTGATATTAGGTTGTGGTTTATGGATTAAGGGTGATTTTGTCTCATTTATGTTGTTTAGGGGGTAAAATGTCATGTTTTAAGGGGCTGATTTTGTCACTTTTCAATTATGCAAGGACTAAAATGATATTTTACATATTATTCTATAAAACAAAAGTGCAGATCGCGTTTTCCAAGGGGGCTGTTTATCATCTTTTCTGGCGACCCTTCGTCTCCCTCCGGCGACCCTTCGTCTTCTCCGGCGACGTTTCGTCTCCCTCGTGCACGGCTCATCATCATCCCGTCAAAACCATGGCAAACCACCACTGAGAACCACCACGCCGCGACGCTTCACCTCCCACCACCGTGACTTTTCATCTTCCAGGCAAGATTTCGCCGTTTTCCAGCGACGATTTGACTCCCCAAGGGTTGATCTCCCTTCCCCACACCCGAATCTACACTTCCCTTGCTTCAGCCGCCGCAAAAACCGTCGGAATCCGCGATTTAGCCGCCGCGACTTTTCATCTTCTAGGCCAGATCCTGCTCATTTCCGGCGACTTCTCACCTCCCCAAGACCTGATCTGAACTCCCCATCACCAGAGCTTTCCATCGGTACCTTCGGATCCCATTTTCGCCACCTGCTTTTCGGAGCACCCACAAAAAATTAACGTTTTTCGGCGAACCACGGTATTGCTTCATATTCCGTGCCCGTCCGTTGGTCGTTTTCTTGGCCCTTCGCATCATATCACTGTCGGTTACCTCCTCTTCGCCATGATCAGCTCCGTTTCCTGTTTCAGCCTCCGTCATCACCACCATGAGCGGCTGAGTTCCCGGTTGTCCGTTACGGTGTAGGCAAGATCGAGATTGACTCCCCTGATCTCCTCATCAGCTCTCGACTAGTTGGATGAGCCCGAATGTTGGATATTTGGTTAAGTTTCTTGTATTGATTATATTTGTTTTCGTTTCAGTTTGTTTGCGATACTTTAATATTATTCTGATGCTCGATATGTTGAATTGATAATGTCCATTGAGAACGTTTATTGATATATAACTTTTCGCATAATTGAATGTCGGTTTGAGATTATTGAATGTTGATTATGACTTTAAATTGCTTCGGTACTGATTGCAATCAAGTTGTAGTAGCGTGTAATGTCATCTCTACTAGGAATGCATTTATTGTGTAATTAGTTGATTGGATGATACAGGTTGATAGGTTGTACTTGTTAACGTTGTACCAACTAGTGGTGTTTAAGGGTTTAGCATTTTTCGGTTAGTCAATGATAGTCTTTAACCAATCGATCACGTAACTAAGGACGACGGGGAGACAGGATAGATTATGCCTAGATTGTTTGGGAGATATTTCTATGGATTTGCCTAGCCTTGTAGGATTAGGAAATTGAAGAGCGAGGAGAGGAATTGTGAGAGTTGGTCTTGAGTCAAACCGAACCCGTAGCGACAACGCTTTTAATATTGTGTTTTAGTTAGTAATTTATTTAATGCTTTTAATTTCCTGCAAGTAATTAGTTTCCTTAGTTTTAATCAATCATTTTGCCAATTTCTCTTTCGGTAACTCAAATATACATTAGGTCGTTAGTCTTGCTCTCTGTGGATTCGACCCTGCTTACCGCTAACTACAGTACTTAGGTTTAATTTTGTGACCGCGACGAATGGTCTAACAGTGATCAAAGAGTATCACTTTGTAAGAACTGAATATTTTAGGCTTAGAGTCAGTCCATTACTCAAAATAGACATTTAGAAACGAAATTGTCCAAGAAGATGCAAAAAATTTATAGCCAAGTCACATACGGCGATGAAACAATATTTCATAGTACACGTTTTCTATGTCAATGTTCACACAATGGAAACACAGGCCACGTAATCACATAAAAACTACACTTCTTTTCCTATGAAAACTACACCTTTTTTCTCTGCACACATACCTTAATGGCAGACTTGACTATAACAGTGTAGGCACAGATGATGAACATATATTCAGTTTTATTTCTTCTAAGAAAAATCTTAGGTTTTGTTTATATTTTTATCAAACTTATGTTATGGTGACAAATTTTGCCATGTGGCATTTTCTCTTTATTGTCTTGCCCAACAAGTTTATTTTGATGCATGATATATATTCTTGTGAGAGCTAACTTTACATGTGTCACAATTTTCTTATGTGGTCTTAAAAGGTTGTAAGGCTTTGTCTATGGTCCTGCAAGAAAGAGAAAATATATGTTTGTGGTCCAACAAAAGGTTGGAGTTGTTTTTGTCTTTCATGTGTTCAGCTATGTCAGACTTATGTTTTTTGCATTTTCATTTCATGTGTTTTCACAATGGATGTGTGCTTGCATACTTATGTCAGACATATGCATGTTGCATTTCATTTCATATTTTACTTGGTGTGTGTACACACATTTCTGCTGTGTTAACATCGCATGTCTAACTCATTTTTCATAAGTTGCGTTTTTATCCTTAAGAGCAGAATTTTGATTTTCTCATGTTGCTTTGAGTAAACTATTTTTTCTTTCTTATCTTTTAGCCTTTTCGTTTTTGCTTCTCTGTATTATTACAGAATAAGAGACTATCAATTGATAGGATTTTGGGACTAGGCTTCTCAATAATGGTACGCTATGAGAAGAAAGTTTTAGTATCCTAAAGTAGGTATGACATTGCAACTTTCTAGTCCTGGAAATTAGAATTCCTACCCCGTCCATTGACAGTCTGTTATTCTGTTATAACCTAATTACAGGCTTGGTGAAAAATGATCATCACAATTACAAGGGCAGAGTTTTGATGCTTGCTGAAAAATGCTCCTCTTCCTCCACCAAAAACAACAAAAAAAAAAAAGAAATAATAGACATAAATTTAAGAACCATGAATAATGATACAAGCAAGAATATCTTTTCAAGGTTGCCGCATATAGCATAAAACAAGTGTAATATTGGTCATGTAGAACTGTAATGTAGAATTTACTAGACAAAATTAGATGGTATCTTTGCTACACTAGTGGGTCTCTGATACATGTTAGTCATTGGTTTGAACTTTCTTGTGATAAGGACTCACAAAGTCAAATCTAGGTTTAGAAATTGTTGGTCCACTTTATTCGTATTGCTAATATGACTAGTATATAATTAATTATGATTTAAATGGTAAATCAATTCCAAGAATACTATTTTTCTTTTTTTACAACTTTACAAGTAAGGAACTCTCAAAAAGTAACTTGCACCATAACCCAATTATACACAGTTTTCTTGCAATTCCAATTTGATTTTCAGTCACTCTTGTAGCTCTAAATCTCCTCCCTCATGTATTCCGATGATGGAACGAATTTGCTTGAACGAGTTTCCATCTAAAAGGAATTCCTTCTTCCCCCAACCATCTCCAACAGCAACATCCCAAAGCTATACACATATGCCTTGCAAAAAACAACTCCAAAATTCAGGGTATTTAGTCGTAGTAATTAGCAAAAAATTAAGAGCCGGAATTTCAGTAATGAATTTATACCACAGAAAACGCATAGC
Organism: Pistacia atlantica; assembly: GCA_026229545.1. Lineage (NCBI taxonomy): Eukaryota > Viridiplantae > Streptophyta > Magnoliopsida > Sapindales > Anacardiaceae > Pistacia > Pistacia atlantica. The sequence continues at coordinate 2,767,323 of CM047902.1, read as the reverse complement.
AAGACTCCTAACGTAAATTCCGGCTATTTGGAAGGGTGTCTTATGGTAAAAGTAATCTGCACATGCTCACAATAAGTCAAACTTAATACTTTTACGAATAAACATAGGAAATTTGAAACCCTGTCTTTACCTCATTCATATTGGTCATTTTAAGTTATCGAATTTTGGTTAGGATGAAATTGCCCTTCAAATTTCAGTAAAAGGAAGTCTGTTAGTCCTATATAGTAGAGCAGAACAATCTTTTTATAAAATAGGAAATATTCTATTGACTATAGAAAGATAAATAGAAAGGTTGAAAAAGTTTGATACTTCCCTCCTCATGGATTTGAATAAGCAATATGCCATCAGTTTGTTTCGACTTGAGCATTGGATGATCTTCTTACAGATATCGAACAATAATTTTGGTCCTTGATTTCAGCCCAAAGTTTCTTATAATTGTTAAAGATGAATGGCCCATTCATTTGGAGAAACAAAAAATAAAAAATTGATTACAAATTTAATTAAACCTACTGACATATTTCCTAATACTCACCATCCAGAGCTTTTCTGAGAATTGGTCACCAAACTCAGGATAACTAACTTCCACTTTGCCATCTTGAGTTTGATGGAATGTTAAAAATGATATTGAACATAAAATTGGTATATTCTCAATAATCTTTAAAGTAATCTATATTTTTATTGATATAACATTCTCAATAATACAAGAGTCCATGAACTAAACACACCCTTAGGGTTAAGCCAGAGGAACTTATTGGTCAAGATATAGTACGTCTTGATAAGGTAACAAGAGGCGGAACTTATATTGAATATACAAACTCTTGACGAGGTAGCAAGAGGAACTCAACGTAAACGCTACGATCTTATAGTCTGAGATAGATGGAAATTAACAAACTTAGGGAACACGTAAAGATCTAAACCCTTGATAGGCTAGCAAAAATCAAAGTCAAGATAACCAGATATTATGTTTAAGTTTAAGCTTTCATGACTATTTCCAGAAAGAAATTATTAAGAAGAGATAGTGGGGATGAACTAGATTTCAATTTCTTGACAACTCCTTAAACCAAATTGGTAGGGTAGCAAGAAGTGGAAACTTACTCAAGATATAGTAACTCTTGATAGGGTAGCAATTGGCATTAAATTGTATACACTACTAATACGTATATAAATAGATAAGGATGAGCAATCGGCCTCCATCATTGCCAGGTTGCGACGCTTGGCAATATTAAAAGCCAATAAAGCAAAGCAGAACGTACTCGCCATGATTAATAAGCTTGTTTCACTCATGATAATGCAACGCTTTTGAGTGAATTGGTTTACCCGGCCCATAGAAGACGACTTTGGCAATTATTAAAGAAAGACAATAACTCGGCAAATTACAGCCTTTAACTACACGTCGTTTCAGGACTCCAAATATCTTCTAATTTCATTATATAAATCATTTTAGCTATGTCAATGCAAAGTTATTAAGCTAGGTGGGAGTGTTGAAATCATTTTCATACGTCCTTGGTCCCTTTCTTGTTTTTTCTTTGTTTCCAAAGATTTCTAGCCCTATACTTTTTATAAGAGTAATAATACACTTACAAAGATTCTATACAATATCATTTACACAAAATGATATAGTAATACTCTTGCATTAACAGATCATTTACTTTCATTTAATTTACATTTTTTAAGTTGATTTTTATATTAGTTCATCCAATCATATTTTGCCATGTCATTTTATACGAAATACTTTATATAATCTTTGTAAATATAATATTATTCTTTTTATAATGTGGACATGTCTTTAAACACGTTAATTGGGATCAAATTATGTATATATAGCATTATTAAATTAAAAAAAAAAATTCTAAAATACAAAAATTTATTGACCTCTATTCACAATGTTTCAGGTATATATTTGTTGGTCCAAATGTCCGAAAAAAATTATTTGTGCTTTGGTTATTGCTTTAGGTATAGATTTGTTGTTGCTTTTCGTATCCAAATAATTTCTTTTTTGGTAGAAAGTACAATCATTTTTAGATAACAGAACTTCAATTTATTATTATTATTATTATTATTATTATTATTATTTTTCACTATTATGCTGGATATGACAATAACTACTTGAGAGTCAATTCAAAGAGAAAAAGTACTTTTTTTTCTTTTTTTTTAAAGGGATAATTAATTTGTAGAAACGCGTAAAGACCTAAACTCTTTGTAGGGTAGGAGAAGGAACTAAACGTCAAGATAGAAAACGACTCTTGATAAAGTAGCGATAGCAAGAGGAGGAAGAATTAAGATAGAAACTCTTGGTAGGGTAGCAAGAGAAACTTATAATCAAAATAATGCAAGGAACTTATAGTCAAGATTGAAACTCTTGATAGGGTAGCAAGAGGTGGAAACTTGGTCAAGATATAGTAAGTGTTGATAATGTAGCACGAGGTGGAACTTATATTAAATATACAAACTCTTGATGAGGTAGCAAGGGGAACTCAACGTAAATGCTACGATCTTAGAGTCTGAGATAGATGGAAATTAACAAACTTAGGGAACACGTAAGGATCTAAACCCCTTGATAGGCTAGCAAAAATTGAAGTCAAGATAATCAAATATCATGTTTAAGCTTAAGCTTTCATGACTAATTCAAGAAAGAAATTATCGTGGAGTGATAGTAGGGATGGACTAGATTTCTAATGCAACTTTCTTGACAACTCCTTAAACCAAATTGATAGGGTAGCAAGAGGTGCAAACTTACTCAAGATATAGTAACTCTTGATAGGGTAGCAAGAGGTGGAAACTTACTCAAGATATAATAACTCTTGATAAGGTAGCAAGAGGTAGAAACTTGGTCAAGACATAGTAACTCTTGATAAGGTAGCAAGAGGTGGAACTTATATTGAATATTCAAACTCTTGACAAGGTAGCAAGAGGAACTAAAAGTAAATGCTAGGATCAGAAAGTCTGAGATAGATGGAAATTAACAAACTTAGGGAACACGTAATGATCTAAACCCCTTGATAGACTAGCAAAAATCAAAGTCAAGATAACTAGATATCATGTTTAAGTTTAAGCTTTCATGACTGTTTCCAAAAAGAAATTATTGAGGATAGATCTAGTAGGGATGGACTAGATTTCAATTTTTAATGCAACTTTCTTGACAACTCCTTAAACCAAATTGACAAGGTAGGAAGAGGTGGAAACTTACACAAGATATTGTAACTTGATAGGGTAGCGAGAGGTAGAAACTTAGTCAATATATAGTAACGCTTGATATAGCAAAAGGAACTTGATGTAAATGCTAGGATCTCGAAGTCTGAGATAGATGGAAATTAACAAACCTAGGGAACACGTATAGATCTAAACCCCTTGATAGGCTAGCAAAAATCAAAGTCAAGATAACCATATATCATGTTTAAGCTTAAGCTTTCATGACTATTTCTAGAAAGAAATTATTGTGGAGAGAGAGAGTAGGGATGGACTAGATTTCAATTTCTAATGCAACTTTCTTGACAACTCCTTAAACCAAATTGATAGGGTAGCAAGAGGTGGAAACTTAGTCAAGATATAGTAAGTCTTGATAAGGTGACAAGAGGTCGAACTTATATTGAATATACAAACTCTTGATGAGGTAGCAAGAGCAACTCAACGTAAACGTTACGATCTTAGAGTCTAAGATAGATGGAAATTAACAAACTTAGGGAACTCGTAAAGATCTAAAACCCTTGATAGGCTAGGAAAAATTAAAGTCAAAATAATTAGATATCATGTTCAAGCTTAAGCTTTCATGACTATTTCCAAGAAAGAAATTATTGTGGAGTGATAGTAGGGATGGACAAGACTTCATTTTCTAATGCAACTTGCTTTTACAACTCCTAAAACCAAATTGTAATAAGGACAGTTGCTACGGTAACCAATCTCATTGAAAATGTTCTTAACTAGGTATAGTAAAATATCTATAATGAAGAAGTGGCTGTTTTCGATAGGGATATACATTTTAATCTGGTAAAGAACATATGAGCTCCAATAGGAATACGCGGTGAATCATTTGCAAGTGCCAGCTGCATTGTAAACAAGCAACAGCAAGTGAATTACCAACTTTTAGCTAATTAATTGCTTCAATAGTTGTTCCTTTTCTTTGCATTTTACAAGCGGAGGGAAGTGCGGCACTTCGATTAACTGAATTTGTCCTTAAGTCAGTCTAAAAAGAGAATAAAAAAGCCTCTATCTTGTTTACACAAGATAATAATATAAGGATCTTTTGGAGATCGACTGATCGAGACCAAATTAATTTTAAATTTCTCAGAATAAGTTAGAGCTGTCGACTAGTCGGTGAACTTAAAATTAAATCAAATTCCAAACTCACTACACTACTCTACTTCAATTGTGTTATTCCAAGAAGAAGAATAATGAATTATTTATTGATCGGAAAGGAGAAGTTCCTCAATTATTTCAATTTTATCTTTAAACATGATGAATTTGCATCCATTTCATCCTCCGAAGAAATCAAGGGCACTGGAGGCATTTGTATTTCCATTGGCATGGAAGGCCTCTTTGTGAGCATTATATTGAGTGGTACATAATTTCATGTCAGCACTAAAGCAATGGATGGCAAGTTAAATGCTCCACATGATTTATCACCAAATTCAAAGTTATTTTGGGCATTCTTTAATGGCTTCAATTGTGTTAAAAAGGAAAGCATTTCAGAACGATTTAAACCTGCCGCTACATGGATTTTTTCTGTAATTTTTTTTTTTTTCATTTTTAATCTTGTTTTTATCTTTTCGAGAGAAACTGTATTTTTTGCTTTTTATTGTTGTCACTGATGCCAGTGGGTTGGGCTTCTTATGGGGATTGGCATTCTAATTTTAATGGCTTCAAGATTATGTAATTGGAGGATCATTACTATCTACATATTGCCCAACCTTTCTCTATATATATGGATTTTGATATGAATTTTGAATAGACCATTTATGTAATTTTGTATATAGAGAAGTGATTTTTTTTTTTTAATACTATTTTTTTTTTTCCCAATTTCATATGTGAAACTCACTTTTTCTTTTTCAAATTCAAATTCATTCCGTTGTGTAATTACTTTCTCTTTAATAATATATTTTCATCAAACTAAAAATATTTGAAAATAAAAAAATAAGGGTTTCAATGATTTTAAAATTTCAAAGGTAGGGATTAAAAAAAAAAAAAAAATGAGCTTGAAAAGTAAATATTTTTCAGGATGGTTTTGACCGGATTTGGAGAATAGAATCCCCAGAATACTTGACAGTATTGTCATCTGAATCAGATCGAGTACGTGATATATCAAACAATAAACTTCTAATCAGCTCAAATTCAGGAAGGCGAAATGTCAGATCTCTAAATATTGAATCTTACCCTTATGTTGGTCCTTGGTTGAGACGGCTTTAAAGCAGTGAAGGAGATATATCTAAATTTTGATTCAAACACATCATACGACCTTTTATCATCAGAAAGGACCACTCATCTGGTAATTAATGAGTAGTACACTTATAGAATTGGCATTCATTCAATGTAAACTGCCAGAAAAAATCAACATCTTAATAGTGTCACTTGCACAAACACAGTCCACATAGTGTTCTTCATGGAAGCTGCTGTTGGAATTGACAAATTAATTGAGACCATTTAAGTTGCTCAACAATATATAAATTGTCGTATATGCAAAATGTCAATAAAGATGGCCTTATGAAACATGATGTGGTCCTGAAACCACTAGTCAAGAATATACTACTCTCAAAGAAACAAAAATATCTTTGAGGATCATCAGATTTTTTTCTTATGGAAGTTCAGTGGTGATGTGTTCAGTGGCAGTTAGCACGTTATAGAGCATAATTATTTGAGGCCTAAAGCTTAGTCAATTAAACAAAATACACTTTCTTGATTTCGGCCCAAAGTTTTTTATAATACAGACAAATATTCTACATTGGGTAAGGATGAGTGGCCCATTCATTTGGAGAAACAAAAAATAAAAAAAAATTACAAATTTAATTAAACCTACTGACATCTTTCCTATATTCACCATCCAGAGCTTTTCTGAGAATTGGTCACCAAACTCAAGATAACTAACTTCCACTTTGCCATCTTGAGTTTGAGGGGATGTTAGAAATTATATTGAGCATAAAAGTAGTCCATTCCCAGGACTATATCAATGGATATGGAATGGACTATATCAATGGATATATAGGTTCGTTGTATGTGTTATTACATACTCTATATTGTTATGAGTAATACTATACTTATAAATAAATTTTACAAAGATCTTTATACAAAGTGATGTGGCAACAAATAAATGGAATAGTGAATTTAATGAGTTTAACTCTTTGTAAGTATAATATTATTATATTGTTACACATTGTATAAGTCTTTAAAAAGACATATTATTGTATACTTTAAATACATCTTTTGAATACAATATTCATTTACATTCACAAGCCGATTTACTTATCTTTGAGAAAAATCTCAGAAGACTAACATGCATCTACCGAGTGTAACTACTTCGAAATAGGAAATATTTTATTGACTATAGAAAGATAAATAGAAAGGTTGAAAAAGTTGGATGCTCCCCTCCTCGTGAATTTGAATAACAATGAAAGATAAGTATTACCTAATTTGTTTTGACTTGAGCGTTGGATGATTTTTTTTATAGATATCAAACAACAAATTTCTGATCAGCTCAAATTCAGGAAGGCGAAATGTCAGATCTCTAAATATTGAATCTTACCCTTATGTTGGTCCTTGATTCAGATGGCTTTAAAGCAGTGAAGGATACATATCTAAAATTTTGATTCAAACACATCATACGACTTTTTATCATCAGAAAGGACCACTCATTTGGTAATTAATGAGTAGTACACGTATAGAATTAGCATTCATTCAATGTAAACTGTCAGAAAAAATCAACATCTTAAGGTAGCAAGAGGTGGAGACTTAGTCAAGATATGGTAACTCTTGATAAGGTAGTAAGAGGTGGGACTTATATTGAATATTCAAACTCTTGATGAGATAGCAAGAGGAACTCAATGTAAATACTACGATCTTAGAGTCTGAGATAGATGGAAATTAACTAACTTAGGGAACACGTAAGGATCTAAACCCCTTGATAGGCTAGCAAAAATTAAAGTCAAGATAATCAGATATCATGTTTAAGCTTAAGCTTTCATGACTATTTCCAAAGAGAAATTATCGTGGAGTGATAGTGGGGATGGACTTGACAAGGTAGCAAGTCAATGAACTTAAAATCAAATCAAATCCCGAACTCAATACACTACTCTGCTTCAATTGTGTTTTTACAAGAAGAAGAATAAGGAATTATTTATTGATTGGAAAGGAGAAGTTTCTCAATTATTTCCATTTTATCTTTATACATGATGAATTTGCATCCATTTAATCCTCCAGAGAAATCAAGGGCACTGGAGGCATTTGTATTTCCATTGGCATGGAAGGCCTCTTTGTGAGCATTATATTGAGTGGTACATAATTTCATGTTAGCACTAAAGCAATGGATACCAGTGGGTTGGACTTCTTATGGGGATTGGCATTCTAATTTTAATGGGCTCAAGATTCTGTAATTGGAGTATCATTACTATCTACACATTACCCAACCTCTCTCTCTCTATATATGGATTTTGATATGAATATTGAATAGACCATTTATGTAATTTTGTATATAGAGAAGTTATTTTTTTTATTTATACTATTTTTTCCCAATTTCATATGTGAAACTCACTTTTTCTTTTTCAAATTCAAATTTATCCCGCTGTGTAATTCCTTTCTCCATAGCTTTAGTAATATATTTCCATCAAACAAAAAATATTTGAAAAAAAAAAAGGTTTCAATGATTTTGAAATTTAAAAGCTAGGGATTAAAAAAAAAAAAAAACTTGAAAAGTAATTGTTTTTCAGGATGGTTTTGACAGGATTTGGAGTCCACAGAATACTTGATAGTATTGTCATCTGAATCAGATCGAGTATAGGAAGTGATTCTTAGCCCTCAGCAAAATTGATCTTTAGTCTCCACTTTTAAATTGATCTTCAGCAAAATTGATCTTATTGGCATTTGGTAGTCTAATTTTTTTTTTTTTTTTTTTTTAGCTATAGAAGAGGTGCACTTGGTTATAAGGGGTGAAGATCAATTAGATGGGTGATAAAAATAACTTCCTTATACTATTAGACAATATTACTGCCAAATCATAAATAAAACATGGAGTACAGGAAAAAAGAAGGTATAAAAAGTAGGAATATTGATTCCTTTCATTTAGAGGTCTTTTTTGGGCAAAAGCATGATGGTTCCTAAAGCAAATGCAAAAGCTCATATCTTTCAGGAAATCAAGAACACTCCAGAGTTCAAAATTTCAATACAAGAAGAAGAACAAGTCTCATATACAGATGGACGTATTTGAAACAGCGAGTTTCTTTCAATTGTGTCTTTGATATATCAATTTGGCTCCATTTAACCATCTGAAGAAAGAGCTCTGGAGACATATCCCCAGGTTCTTTAGAAATTTATCTGCAGTAAAGAAATTCAAAGCCAATGATAATACATAAAATACATTCTAATATTAAATCCTTCAGTCTAGTTTACATTTATTAGTAAATCAATCAATTGCACCAATTCCAACATCGCAAGGAACAAAGGGCTTTGGAGGCATCTCCAAGCTCAGTAAATCACCTTCAAGCATGTGCAATACCATTGGCATAGAAGGTCTCTCTGTTGGATTCCATTGAATGCACCAGAGTCCCACAATGGCAGGTTTCTTGGCAATTTCCTCATCTCCAGCTTCCTCAATTTCTAAATTAAGCTCTTCTCCTTGGCTCATTTTGTTGTATACCCACTCAGGAAAGTAAATTTGGCTTTGATTATTAATCCAATCAAAGGAAGAAGAAAGTATGAGAGAAGAGGAAATGAATTGAGAAAGACAAAAAAAGTTGAAAAATATGGGTATTTTCAATCTTGGGATCAATAAAATATAAAAATACCTTAGTGGGATCAATAAAATATAGGTAATTTTAGTGGGGTCAATACAAAATTTAGTAAGGTCAAAATTATTAATTACTATAAAATATATACCTATTTTTTAATAATTTCAGAATTTCAATTGGGTCAAACAGGGGTTAAAAAAAAAATACTAATATGTATAATCTTGGATTTTCATCCACCCTAACAAAAATTTATAGATCCGCTACTAGGGTCAAGTGACTCTAGTGAATATACTTTGGCTATGCCTTGTCCACACCCTTTTTTGGCGAAATCACAGGTCAAAACTTACTCTTCCATTATTGCAAGTAGGGAATAGAAGGATTGTTATTTGTTATAATTTCTCTTTTTTATTAATTTTAGATCTGATAATTAATTGTTTAAGAAAAGTTTAATTCACTGACTAAAGTAGCAATCAATCTCCATATTATATTATTTTTATTAATGACTATTAAAGTTCTACCAAATAATTAATGAGTCGATTTTAGTCATTTATATGGTGGTATGATTTCCTATGAAATTTCTCTACCACTCTTCGTTCATGAATCATGTGTTTCGACAAACAATAATGCTAAACTTAAAAACAAATCTTTTAATTTATAATTTTAACTTGTTCAAACTTTGTGCATCCTTTTATCAGTGATGTTTGTCGAATATTGTATGGAATGACAGAAGTAGTAATATAATTTTTGTTATTCATATAGGGCCAAAAAATAATGGGTTTAGGTCTAAAGTCTAAACAAATGAAAAGCCCAGAGGAAAAAATTAAGGTCCAAGAAACAGAACAAGCCTAAACCCATTCTTACAAGGAGTAACAGCGCTCATCCGCGAAAGGGCTGTTATAAGCTCATATCTATAAGGCGGTATAATCTACTATAGAGGAGAAGTTATAGCCCACTTAAAATGTAGTAAAATATTCAATCCATTATTTTGTATTCATAAAAATTATTGATATATATAATGGAACAGGCAGCAACCCATTATTTTGCATAATACCTGAATCGATTTCTAGCTTTTATTTTCAAAGAAAGGTATAGTTACGGTCTCATGTATTTAAATGTATAAAAAAAATAAAAAAAATTAAATTAAATGTAATAAAATAATCAATCCAGAACTTAATCTGAATTTGGTTTCAGTTGCCATTACAAGGAGAAGAATGAACATTTATACATAGACGTATTTCAAAGACATAATTCCTTTCAAATATTCACTCGTGTATCAAATTGTATCCATTTCAGCATCGGATGAAACAAAGGGCTTTGGAGGCTTTTTCAAGCTTTGTATATCACCTTCAAGCATTTGTATTACTATTGGCATTGAAGGCCTTTCTGTTGGATTCGATTGAAAGCACCAAAGTGCCGCAATTGAAAGCTTCTTGGCAATTTCTTCATCTCCATCTGCCTCTCAATATCTCAAGCAAACTCTTTACCTTGACTCACTTTGTTATATATCCACTCCGAAAAATAAATTTGGCTTTGATTCTCAATTGAAAGACCAATATTTTTCCGACATCCACCCATCTCTAACAACATCATTCCGTAGCTAAATACATCAGACTTGTAAGAAATTTTTACAAAGCTCCTAGAGAATCGCTCGGGTGCTGTATATCCAAGAGTTCCTCTGGCCGTTGTCATTGATATGATACTTTGATCCTTAGAGCATAGTTTGGCAAGCCCAAAATCTGAAATTTTCAGGCAAAAATTATGGTCTAATAAAATATTCCACGGGCAACACCTATTGCAATCATTTGTCGATGAGTTGATTCATTAATCTTTGAGAAGATGAACTTATCAAGAGACCCATTTGGCATGAACTTGTAAAGAAGCACGCGACATGCCTCTTCTAAGCAAAATCCCAAAAGACAAACAATGCTAAAATGGTGTATCCTACCGACAGCAGCCACTTCATTGATAAATTTTCTCTGTTTCCTTTTGAACTTTCTAACATCTTAACAGCAACCAGAATTCCGTTAGAAAGTTTTCCTCTGAAGACACTTCCATAACCACCTTGACCGATTCTTTGCTTAAATTTACTGGTTATTTTCTTAAGCTCGATGTAACTCTGTAAGTATATCTAGTTGGATTGAGAGTCCTGTAGTCTTCCATGAACTTCTCTACCTTTACTTGAATTTCCTCTTCCTTTTCAGATTTCCCAGATCTATAACCAAGAAATATCACCAATGCAAAAACAAGAAGGCCTCCAATAAACCTGTAGATGTGGATACAGCAATTTTAACTCAAGGACCCCGAGGATCTGCATTTCAAAAAAAAAAAAAAACTCGGATTACAAATGATTTGAAGGTTGCTCCATGCACAAAGTATAACAAAGAAATGAATTTAGATTTTAAATGAAAAAAAGAGGAGAAGAGGCTGAAATAAATTAAAGATACAGAGTATATCAAAAAACAGAGAGCCTTCTCTCACGTGGTTGTTTCAAAACAGATTTTTGAATTGCTTGTAATGTTCAAATGACAGAAATCCCCTGATTTCTTCCAGCCTTGGCATCCATATTCAAAATCATTCCATCTTAGCGTGATAGCTTTCTGCAGATCAAATTCAGTCGAAACATCAAATGATGTGTATGTTCTGCAACTGAAGGAAGCGCATCCATTGATGTATCAGAATCTATTACATAAACAAAAATTTTATCACAACTTACACACTCAACCAATCCAGTAGCTCGAGATAAATCAATCATCTCAATGCAGTTCACTAAAGTTTTCCCAGACCAAAAAGGGAAGCAAATACAAGGTGGTTAAAATGTTGCAATAAAATATATACAGTATGACATAAAAAGATATCTCTGTTTCTTCAGATTCAATTCCTTGTTTACATAAAAAGCTCAACAAGCCCAGTTTCCCATTTAGAATTTGCTAGACTATAAATTAGTAGACGGAGTTTAAATATTGAACTATTTTTTCATCAAAAGGGAGTAAGGAATTCACGAAATTCTACCAATTCCACAAAGCTATTCCTAAAGAAATTTCATGGATCGTTTCACCTGGCTAAATTCCTTGACTTTACTTTCTTTCAAAATGGGATACTATCAAGAGAACCATTAAACATATACTCATATACAAGTTCAAGTGCATGTTTATATCTCTTACCACAGAATTATCAAATCCCATATCATTAGTGAATCAATCTGGAATTCAGTTAATAAGGCTTGAGTCCTCTTTATCATAATGGGAACATGCAAATAATTTCAGTCTTCTTTTAGCCGTTCGACTTTGGATGGTGAATCGTTACTTTAAAGATACATAAATCAGCTCCCAATAGCAATTAAAGATGAACTTCAAATGGTGAATCATTACACTCCTTGTACATAAGTAATCAAATTTTCACTAAAGTATTACACAAAGACAGCCATAGTGTACAGAACAAAACAAAAGTAGCTTTTATTTTACTTACATATTCCATTGGCAAAATTAAACACTATCATTATATGAGCATTCCTCCAATATTGATTCAGATCCCAGCCATTCTGTTGAAGATTCTGATTGAACCACTCTTATAGAGTTATGCTGAGAAGAAGAAAAAAAAGGCTTAGGCGGCATTTGCAAGTTGTTAATGCTCCCCTCTAACATTTCCATAACTTTGATCATTGAGGGACGATCTGATGCTTTCACTTGTATGCACCATAATCCAATGATGCAGAGTTTTCTTGCTATATTAGCTTCAATTTCTGTCGCATTCCAAAGCTCTAAATCTCCTCCCTTATTGATTTGGTCATATGCCCATGATGGGAAGTATGCTTTGCTTGAACGAGCAGCATATATGTCAGAATTCCTCCTTCCTCCAACCATTTCCAACAACAACATCCCGAAACTATAAACATCTGACTTGTTAGAAATGGCTCCAAAACTCCTTGAAATTAACTCAGGAGCTATGTCCCTATTGTCCCTCTTGCAACACTAATGGTTACAAAATCATTTTCTTTGGGGTAGAACTTTGCAAGACCGAAATCTGAGATTTTTGGAGTGAAGTTGTGGTCTAGGAGGATATTGTGAGGCTTGATGTCAAAATGAAGAATGCACACATCACATCCCCCATGAAGATATTCTATCCCACGAGCTATTCCTAATGCGATTTCATATATTTTCTCCCAACTAAATGATTGAGTTTCATCTCCCTTTGAGAAGATATGTTTATCAAGGGCTCCATAAGGCATATACTCATAGATAAGTACACGTTTAGAATCTTCAAAACAAAATCCCACCAACTACACTACATTGACATGGTGAGTTCTACCGATTGTAGAGACTTCGTTAATGAATTCTTCCACACTAAACTTGGAATTTTCAAGCATTTTAACAGCAATTAAGAAACCAGTATAAAGTTGTCCTTTATAAACTGATCCAAAGCCACCTTGGCCTAGTTTGTCTTTGAAGTTGTTTGTCATTGCAATTAGCTCAGCATAAGAGTACCTTTTGGGCATCCAGGATTGTTGATTCTGCAGGATTTCTTCCAATTTATCTTCTTTTTCCACGTTGTCGTCCATTTGTGAATAAGGTACACAATTAAACTACAGCAGAGATCAATCTAGGTATCATAACCGCTGCAAGCCAGGAAGCGAAAAAGTTATTTCAATGTATTTAGAAAAAGTCAGTGAATTAAAAACAGGAACTCCAGCATATGTGGAAACCACCCAAACAGCGAGGATAAATCATAAGATCAAAAAAGAGATTTGAAGTTAAAATTACAAAATTTTAAGAAATTTTCAGGGCCTTTTGATTTCAGAAAGTGCAATTTTGTTCACTTATAAGGTTTGTACAGTTATGTTCAAATGTCAGGCGCGAGGATATATGGAAGGGCCTCTTGATGAAATTCTCTTTTACACTCTCAAGTTTATGTTAATTGTGTTAATAACCTCTCAGTAATTAAATAAAACTTTATTAAATCATTCTACAGACATATTTGAACATAAGACAAGAATTCCAAATATGAAATTATACCGTCTATGATCCACACAGGATAGTGTGCAAGTCTAGGGCTGTAATCGAGCCGAGCCGAGCTGAGCTTTTGGCTTATTGAGCTCGGCTCATTTACAACAGTATCGAGCTCGAGCTCGAGCTCGAGCTTGGCGAGCCTTAGAATTGAGACTTGAGCTCGAGCCGGCTCACAAGCCTAATCCCTAAATTTTAAAAAATGACAAAACACCCTCCTGATTTTTTAAATTTAAAAAAATGACAAAACACCCCCCGGATTTTTTAATCCCTAAAACTAGTAAACCACACCTCCCGGACGCCGTAACCCCCAAAATTTTATCGATCTCCACCACGGTTTGTCGGCAGCACCAACACACCTCCCAGTCGCCATCAACTCTTCGCTGTGAACCACATCTTCTTACTCGGATTTGCGTCGCAGAGCTGTCGCCAAACTCGCCATCAACTCTTTGCCATGAACCAAATCTTCTTCATCGGATTTGCGTCGCAGATCTGTCACCATCTGTGGGATTTAGGATTGCTTTGTTTGCTTGGTTGCTTTGTTTGCGATTTGGGATTTAGGGCAAGTAGGATTGGGATGAAATTGATTTGGGATTTTGGTGTATTGTGTTTAAGAATTCACACTTTTGGGTTGGGGGGGGGAGGGGGACTGTCATTTTTAAAACTTTTTTACTAGAAAGTATAAGTTTAATACCTAATCATTTAAAAAATCACCAAAGCACACTGTGTAAGTGTACAGTGCTTACTCAAGCCGGACCAGGCTTGCGAGCCCACGAGCTGAGCTTCACTGTGTTCGAACTCGACTCAGTTAATGAACCGAGTTCAAGTTGAGTCGAGTCGAGCCTTATCGAGCCGAGCTCTAAATGAGCTTTTACCGAGTCGGCTCGTTTACAGCCCTATGCACAATGAATGATAGTCATTCAACAAAAGTACAATCTGCAAAAAGGGTGAAAGAGATAAAAATTATGGTGGAGTTATATGTAAAGATATATGGGAGAGATGTTGATTCCTAAAACAAAAAAAAAAAAAATACATTCCAATGGAAAGATTGAAAACTCTTAATCAACCAAAAGTCATCATACCATCAAATCATGTGTAGAAAGATAAGCTTAATTACCAATATATTTGTAGCAGTATTCACAATAGGAAGAGCAATATAGACCAGCTGCAATGCAATCCTTGCATTTAACTAACCATCTGAGATTAAAACCCGATTTCAAAGCAACTGCAGGATGGTTTCATAAGAAGAATTTGTTGATGTTTATGTATTGGAGTTTAACAAAAAAAAAAAAAAAAAATAACTAAACTGTTGCATTTCCAGCCATGCATCAACGTTCAACACTCCTCCTTGATGGTTGGTTGGAAACACCAAATCTGAATCTGAATTCTTCAAACTTGGCTTTGGAGACAGCTTTGGTCATAATGTCAGCCACTTGCAATTCACTCCTACAATGCACCAGTTTCACTTCACCATTTTGCTCAGCCTCTCTCACTGCATGAAACTTTATTTTTATATGCTTTGTGCATCCATGTTGCACAGGATTCTTGGCCATAGCTACTACAGATTGATTGTCACACATGATGGCAGTAGCTTTGTTCTGTTTCAGCTTCAAATCATTAAGGACTTTTCTCAACCAAATGGTTTGATTCACAGCTGCAACAGATGATATATACTCTGCTTATGCTATGGATTGGGCCACAATTTCTTGCTTCCTGGAAAGCCAACAGATAGCACCATGATTCAGGAAAAATGCAAATCCTAAAGTGCTCCTCATATCATTTGTCGAACCAGCCCAATCGCTATCCGAATAACCAACTAAACTGAAGTCTTCTGATCTCTTGAACCACACCACATAATCAGTGCTTCCTTTTACATACCTCAGCACCCTTTTTGTTGTTTTGAAGTGTGTTTCAGTTGGTTTACTCATAAACCTGGACAGCAAACTGGTTGCATACATCAAATCTAGCCTAGTTGCTGTCAAATATAGAGACACCCTATTAAACTCTTGTACAATCCTTCATCAACCTTCTCACCATCCTCATCCTTTGACAGCTTTAAGTTTGGAACCAAAGGCAGATTTACTGGTTTGCAGTTTTGCATGCAGAACTTTTTCAAAACTTCACTTGCATACCTTTTTTTATTCACAAAGACCCCATCCACTTGTTGATCAATCTCCATTCCAAGAAAGTAAGACATTCCACCCAAGTCAGTCATTTCAAACTCACTTTGCATGGATTTCTTGAATTCATCCACTTGAGTTTGATTGCTCCCAATTACTAGAAGATCATCCACATACAATGAAATGATCATCAAGTCATCTTCAGCTTCTCTAATGTATAGAGTGTGTTCATTTGGACTCCTAACAAAATCCAAGTTCAGTAGGTGGCCATTAATCCTGCTGTACCAGGCCCTTGAAGCCTGTTTTAGGCCATACAAGGCCTTCCTCAGCAAATACACTTTTCCCTCTTGTCCTTGGATCACATACCCTTCAGGTTGTTCAATGTAGATTTCCTCATTCAACTAGCCATTCAAGAAGGTAGATTTTACATCCATTTGGTACACTTTCTAGAAGAGTTGAGGAGCCACTGCAAGCAGTAACCTGATGGTGTCATGCCAAGCAACAGGAGCAAAAGTTTCCAAGAAATCCACTCCAAACTACTGAGCAAATCCCTTAACTACAAGCCTAGGCTTATGCTTCAGAATTGACCCATCCGGATTCAACTTTTTCCTGAAAATCCATTTCACTTGAATAAACTTCTTGTTTTCTAGTCTATCCACCAGTTTCCAGGTTTGGTTTTTTTCAATCATGGCAAGCTCCTCCTTCATGGCACTCCTCTAGGATTCTGATTTTACAGTCTCTAAATAACTTGTAGGTTCCATTTGTGCTAAGTTGCACCTGTCATACACATCAGCTAGTGTTCTGGTTCCCCTAACAGCAACTTCTTCTTCTAATTCCTCCCCTGAATCTTCTTCAATTTGATCAGGTTGAACCTCACTCAGTTGAGGTTGTGTATCTACATTAGCTTTACCCTTTTCCCAGTTCTAGACTCCTCTCTCATCAACCTTGACATCCCAGGACACCACCACTTTCCTAAAGTCAAGAATATAAATCTGGTAGGCCTTGGATTGGCTGTTGTAGCCAATAAATATTTCAGTCACAGCCTTATCCTCCAGCTTAGTCCTTTTTGCATATGGCACTAGGACATAGCAAAGGCTTCCAAAAATCTTTAGTTCATCCACTACTGGTTTGACTCCAGTCCAAGCTTCAAAAGGTGTTTGATTTTTCAAGGCTTTGGTGGGAATTATGTTGAGTAGGTAGACACTTGTGTTTGTTGCTTTTGCCCAAAATGGTTTGGGAAGTTTTTCTCAGCCATTAAGCATCTTGCCATTTCCATAACTGTCATATTTCTCCTCTCACAAACTCCATTCTATTGTGGGGTGTATGGGCTGCTGAATTCATGTCTTATTCCAGCTTCAGAGCAGATTTTTTCAAACTCTTGAGAAGTGTATTCAATGCCATTATCACTTCTCGAGTTTTGATGGATTTTTCTGTCAAATTTTCTACTTCTAGTTTGAATTTTCTGAATGTTCTAGCCACCTCATTTTTCTATCTTAGGAAGTAAATCCACCCATCCTAGACTAATCATCTATGAACAATACAAAGTACTTGCTCCCATTGAGTGATAAGGTTTGCATGGGGCTACATACATCCGAGTGAACAAGTTGGAGTTTTTCAGAAGCTCTCCAACCTTGGTTCACTGGGAATGATTTCCTACTCATCTTACCTAGTTGACACACTTTGCACACACCTCTCGGCTGCTCAACAATAGGCAGATTCTAGACTAGATTTTTAGACTGCATTTCACTCAAATTTCTATAGCGTACATGGCCTAATCTCTTGTGCCACATTTCAGTTTCATCCTCTCTAACATTGCATGCTATGTGTTGTGTAACTTTCCACATTATTGGAAAGCTTTTCCCTACC
>CM047902.1:2725180-2749310 GCA_026229545.1 Pistacia atlantica | reverse complement strand
GTTCAAAATAAAATAAAAATTCCACCATGCGGAAGGAAAGGAATAGAATTTGACTTTTCGGTATTATTGATAATGTTATATTAACGAAAAATATATTACCTTGAAGATTACTCAAAGGGGCAGTTTGGTTCGGGGTTAAATGGCATTACTGGGGTAATGTCATCTTATATTACTTGATTACCACATTTGGTTGTCAAGTAATATAAGATACCAGTAATCTTCAAATACCAATAGTGTTTACTATTGGTAATATAAGAGGTAATCTGATTACCTCCATTTTCTTAGATTTTCTGAGATTATCAGGGTTATCTTTTTTTGTTACAATTTTATCCCTTATTAATAAAAATTTTGGACAAAAATACCCCTACTTTAAAACAAATTTACATTAATATCCTATTTCAATTTTACCATTTTTAATTAAAATTTTGGACAATAATGCCCTTATATTTAAAATAATTTACAGATCACCACTGCCACCAAGCCACCACCACCACAGCCACCCAGCCACCACCGCCGACAGCGGTCAACCACCACGGACCACCGCCGGAAAATTGCCGGAGTCCCTAAAAACACTGAAAATTCTGTGGGAGGCTCCGGGAGGCTTCGCTATGGCCGTTTTCGGCCATCAATATGGCAAAAACGGCCATATCGAAGCCTCCCTGAGCCTCCCATGCAATTTCCGATGTTTTAGGGGAGGCTCCAGCATTTTCCGGCTGATTCTCATGGCGGCGGAGGCGGAGGTGGGGGTGATTTCGTCATGAATTAAAGTTTTTTTATAAGCGGGGGTGTTTTAGCTAAATCTGAAATATTGGGGGTTAAAAATTTATTCAAAAATTAATAATAAAAATAATATTATATTAATATTTAAAAGAGGGTCAATTTAGTAATTTAAATAACATACCCACCAATTTATTCCCATAACCAAACATATTAATATAACATACCCACCAACTAACCAAACATATTTTCTTAAAGATTCCCAGTAATCTTCCAAGGTAATCTATCTTTCCAGTAATCCAATATTCCCAGTAATCTAACATTCCTGAACCAAACGCCCCCAAAGTATTTAGAAAAATATATTTGGTTAGTTGTAATAAATTAGTGGGTATATTATATTAATATGTTTGGTTGGGAGTAATAAATTCGTGGGTATGTTATATAATTTACTAATATTAATATACTATTATTTTTATTATTATTTTTTGAATAATTTTTTAACCCTCTACATTTCACATTTATTTAAAACACCCTAGTAACAAAAAAAGTTTAAAACTTAACAAAAATACCCTCACCAACCCCAAGCCATTGCCTGCGGCGGCTAAAATAGAGATCTGACCATGAAAGGTTAGATATTTGGACGCGAAATGATGGCTGTTTCACGACTAGAACGGCTAGATTTGCCGTGAAAGGCTAGATCTAGCTATTTTTTGTTGGTCGAAAACAGCATCATCGGTGCATGGTCGACCAGATATGGTCAGTCGTGTGCCATTCCATCAGTGCCAATGGTGGTTTCTGGTGGCCGGTGGTGGTTAGCCACCACCCTTGGGTAAATTTTTTTAAAGAGCAAACGACATGTTCCCACCCAAGGTTTAGCCAAATCCTAAGTTCATACCCCTGGTTCTATTTATTCCATATTCTCACCCTTAAACTAACACTGCAAGTTAATTTTAAATTTTGATTTGTGCAATTACCATCTTGCCCTTCATTCTTATTTCACCCCACCCAACCACCATCACCATCACCATCACCATCACCATCACCATCACCATCACCATCACCATCACCCTCACCATCACCACCACCCTCACCATCCAGCCACCACCACCACCCTCACCATCCAGCCACCACCACCACCTACCAAACCCACTCGATCGCCGTTCATACCCAATTTGGCCTGATTCCGACGTGGATTGACCAACCCAACACCACCATCAGGATCCTCTCATTCCCTCTCGAAAACCCCTCTCATCTCTAACTATTTGCTGCCGTTCATACCCAATTTGGCCTGATTCCGACGCGGATTGACCAACCCAACACCACCATCAGGATCCTCTCATCTCCCTCTCGAAAACCCCTCTCATCTCTAACTGTTTGCTGCCACCGTTCGTCGACCACCCCATAGATCCCGCAAAGCACACCTTGGGCGTATTCTGAAATCAGTCCAGCCGTCGTCCTTTTTGCCACTTTTCCAGCTTTTTTTCACCCAAAACCGCCACCATCTGCCTCCCTAAACCTCCCACATTAAAACTCCAGCCTTTCCTCGATTAAAACCAACCATTCCAACCTGGAAAACACCGACCACATCTGGGTTTTTCTATGCGCTGTGCGATTGTCTCCAGCCGGATTCTGGCTGATTTTGGTGGCCTCAACCCCAAATGACACCACCCTTGCACTCACAAGCAGCTCCCCTTCAAAACCCCCATCCTTCTCGAACATGATTGCTCGCTGTTCATCGTCGCCACTCAACTTTGGGTTTTGTGAAATTAGTTGAAATGGGAGTTTGATTGGGTCGTGGAACTGATTTTTGATTTAGTTTTTTGTTTGATGTTTTAGTTTGACTGTTGTGTGTTGTGGTGAATGTGTTGGGAAAGAAGAAGGGCCGAATATGGTGGTGGTTTGGCTGGCTGGTGTTGGGAAAGACGAATGGCCTACTATGGTGGTGGTGGTTTGGCCGGCTGGTGTTGGGAAAGAAGGGCTGGCTGTGGTGGTGGTTTTAGGTGAAAAAAAAGCTGGAAAAGTGGCAAAAAGGACGGCGGCTGGACTGATTTCAGAATGCGCCCATGGTGTGCTTTGCAGGATCTGTGGGGTGGGGGATCGCGGTGGTCGACGAACAGTGGCAGCAAACAGTTAGAGAGGAGAGGGGTTTTCGAGAGGGAGATGAGAGGATCCTGATGGTGGTGTTGGGTTGGTCAATCGAGGTCGGAATCGGGCCAAATTGGGCTTGAACGACGATCGAGTGGGTATGGTGGGTGGTGGTGGCGGCTGGATGGTGAGGGTGATGGTGATTGGGTGGGGTGAAATAAGAACGAAGGGCAGGATGGTAATTGCACAAATCAAAATTTAAAATTAACTTACAGTGTTAGTTTAAGGGTGGGAATATGGAATAAATAGAACTAGGGTTATGAACTTGGGATTTGGCTAAACCTTGGGTGGGAGCATATCGTTTGCTCTTTTTTAAATTTCAGAGGTATTTATGTCCTTAAAACTTTGTATATAAGGGTAAAATAGTCAATTAGTATTTTTGTAAATTGTTTTTAAAACAAGGGCAATATTGTCCTAAAATTTTATTAATATAGAGTAAAATTGTAATAAAAATAAGATTATCAAATAACTTTAAAATATATAAGAAAATGAAAGTAATCAGATTATCTCCTATATTACCAACATGAACTACTATTGGTATTGGAAGATTACCGAAATATTATATTATTTGACAACCAAACGTGATAATCAAGTAATATAAGATGACATTACTCAATAATCCTATAGAACCCCTAACTAAACACACCCTTCAAAGTTTATGTTCCACTATTGAAAAATATCTACAATATATGAACACTGTAGTACAAGTACTCAGCCTTAAAAAAATGTATAGGAAACAACTCTTCTTATTTTATCATACTCTTAGAGCTTGAACTAGCTCATAGATCTTGAGCTTTCTGCCTTTTAGGTGCAGGATGTTCGCATCAAATTTAACAAGCGAGACTAGAGGCAATGTCGCCGCTAACCCATTTTGATGTCACGATGTTGGTGACAGATGATATTCTTCAACAAGGAAGCCTCTTGACAATCTGGTGATGAAACTGTCACGCATATTCGAACTACATTATCATTGTTTAGATTCTCGCTTGCACTCTCCCCTTTCAATTCTCTTTAATTGCTCCAAAACTTCATCCATGGAAGGTCTCATTTCCTTGTTTTGCTGCAAACAGGGAAGGCCTACTCTGAACTAAAGTTGTCATCCTTTTAACTTCTTCATCGATTGAAATCAAAGACATGGGTCAATCAACTCTTCAATTGCACAATTGAATCCTGCATCGCTAAGTAAGCTAAATTAATCTCGTTCGCCTATTCATATCAACAGGAGGCATTGATGAAATGAGCTCAATCAGACAACTCTAGAGCTATAAACATCACTCTTATCAGTTAGCTAATAACATAGATCATACTGTGGTCAACATAGCCAGGGGAGATCCTTGTGGCGCGGTCGAAACATGAGTAGCATTAGCGGGAAACAATCTGGAAAGCCCCAAATCTGCAACTTTTACATTGAAACTATTGTCAAAATGGATGTTGCTAGTTTTCACATCGTGGTGTATAATATTAGAAGCATGGAGGTAAGCCAATGCACTAGCTGTTTCTATTGAAATGTTCATACGAATAGGCCATGGAAGGGAAACAACCTTTGCTCTGCCGCCGCAAAGATGATCAGCAACAGTTCCATTGGGAACGAATTCATACACCCCTGGAAGACCCTACGGACTGTGACGCGAAGTGCAGCCATAAAGGGACACAAGATTTTTGTGGCACAATCAAGTGAGGATCTCAATTTCGTTCATAAACTGTTTAAACTTTCTGTAGTTGTGCTCATGAAAGCGTTTCACTGCAAGTTCTTTCCCGTCTTTAAGTTTTGCTGATTGCAAGGGTTCAAAGAGGCCATTTAGCAATCAATCAGGTCTTCCTCTAAACTACAAATATTTGACAGAAACATAAATTGTTTAGCTTCTAACATAGTATACTCTTCCAAAGCCTCCATTTCCAAGTTCTTTCTCATGACTAAAATTATTAGTGGCTTCTGCAAGTTCTTTGTAGGAGAATACCGATACCCTAAAGCAGACATTGTCCACTTCCAGTTCTGATCTTGAGGAGGGATCAGAAATGAATCTTGAGTTGAAGCTTGCATATTTTTGTTTCTTGTGATGGTGTATGAACCAAATTAACAGAACAACTATCACGACGGTTGATCCTCTGATTCGAAAACTGGAAATTGGAAACTCACATTGCAATTACAAAAAGTTATCTATACTATCAATGACAATTCTGGTCAAATATCAAGTGAAAAAGATAGGATCAGCTTTCAAAATACAAACTGGAAACTAGTTAAAAATTACAGAAGCCTTAAAACATAAGTACAAGAAACAGCTCCATTTTATCACATATACATCACCTCTACAAGTGAAATGTTTACACATATTTTCAGCATGTAAGCCAAAAACTTAACCACTCAAATTAGATGTAGTGTCACTACTGGCCCAATTTGTTGTCACAGAAATGGGTGACGATGGCATCTGGATGTGCTTCATCAAGGCAAGATCGTCACAATCGGTGGTCGCTGCACACTCTTCAACTTGGGTTCTCCACTTTCAATTCTCTTGATTCCTCCAAGATCTCATCCATGGCAGGTCCCATTTCCTTATTCTCTTGCAAACATAGAAATGCCAACTCGCAATCGAAGTTGTCATCCTTTTGACTTCGCATCGATGATATCCAAGAGATGGATCAATCGGCTCCTCTTGCACGCTTTTGAATCCTGTTCATGGCAAAGTTAGCCAAATTGACCTCATGTGTATGCCTGTTTATATCAACAGCAGGCATTGATGATATGAGCTCAATCAGAACAACTCCAAAGCTGTAAACATCACTCTTATCGGTTAGCCGGTAACATTGATGATACTCGAGGTCAACATAGCCTGGAGATCCTTGTGGAGCAGTTGAAACATGAGTAACATTATTGGGGAACCATCGCGAAAACCCAAAATCTGCAACTTTTACACAAAAGTTGTTGTCAAGAAGAATGTTGTGAGTCTTGACATCATGGTGTATGATATCAGAAGCATGGAGATAGACCAATGCGCTGGCAGTTTCAATGGCGATGTTCAAACAAATAGGCCAAGTGAGTAGACCAGCCTTCGCTCGATCACCATGGAGATGATCTGCAACAGTTCCATTGTTAACATATTCATACACAAGGAGGAGGCCCTGAGGACTGTCACAAGAAGTGCAACCATAGAGGGAGACCAGATTTTTATGGTGCAAATGTGTGAGGATCTTAATTTCATTCATGAACTGCTGATGCCTTCTGTGGTTGTGCTCATATAGACGCTTGACAGCAACTTCCCGTTCACTGCGAAGTTTTGCTGATTGAGAAGGGTGAAATAGGCCATTTAGTGACCCGTTAAGTAAGCCCTTCTAGATTTTTTCTTCTTTCCTCTGGAAATTAGATACTACATTCAATTGAAACATAAAAGAGTTTATCTTCTTACCATAGTATACCGTTCCAAAACCTCCGTCTCCAACTTCATTCGCCTCACTAAAATTATTGGTAGCTTCTGCAAGTTCAGTGTAGGAGAAGATAGTGACCCCATAATAGGCACTGCCCAGTCGCAGCTCTGGGTTGGAGGAAGGATTGGAAGCAGTGTATCTTGAGTTGAAGCTATCATATTTTTGTTTCTTGCGACGACGTCGAATGAGCCAAATTAACAGAACCACTATCAGGACGGTTGTTCCTCCAGTTCCAATTCCTAATGAGCAAAGACAAGAATTGCAAAATTTTATCTAATATTACTATTCATCTAAGGTTGAACAGAAGCAAATGAGACAGAGCTGGAGTTAAGCAAGTAAATTACCTATTCCAAGACCCAGTTTCAAAAAAAATTTCCCATCTGCAAAAATAGTTACAAACTGTTAGTTTAAAAAGAAGAAGAATAGTTATCTGCATCATCAAAATATGTCCATAAAACAGTAGATAAATCTGCCTATCTGAACTAATGCTGTGACGAACTAAGTAGCTAATTGATTTCCTCTAAAGTACAAACCCGGGTGAGGGACCAATCAAAACTAAGGAGAATAATTATTTTTGTGGCATGCTATTAAAATTAAATTTAAAAAAGAATTAGAACAAGGGACCTAACATGTATGCCTTTATAATAACTTGCTATAATTTGTGATACCTGTTGCATTTGGGCAATAAAAATTTCGGTTGCTATCGGTTTTACATTGACCTTTTCTTCCATGACAATCATGGCAATCTCTTGTTAATTTCACTTGAAGACGGAACCAAACCAGTATATAAATTCGAGAAGTTAAGACCATTTGGAGTCCTGTTCGTTTGGAACAGAATAAGTGAGCATTGTTGCGGAGGATCTCGTAATCCACCAGGTTTTGAGCCTTTGTAGTAGATAATTGAGTGGCTGGAGTCATTGCAGGGTGAATCATAATTTTCTGGGACAGAATAAGACGTACCGGGACATTTGAACAGGGTTTGATTTTCGGGTATTACTTCAAAAGAGAAAAAAGGAGAGCTAGGAATGGTTAGATTTTGCAAGTATTGAACACAACGACGATTGTTCAAAGGAGGCTTCTCGAATCCTTCATCATGTCTAAGCGTAAGCGTATTATCCTTAGAGATGCTCAGAACATGAAATTCTGGTCCATCCTTCCCCAGTCGAATCCTCGGAACTTGTTCTCTGCAGCCTGCTACCGTTAAGAATCCACACTCAGGATACGTTTCATTGGAGAAGGGGAAGCCTATAACGTTGAGAATTCCACAATTGAAAGGTTTACATTTTGAGCTGGAGCCCTTTTCTTCTTCAGCCAAAGAAAGAATTAAAAGATGAGAGATAAAGAAGAACACAAGATAAGACACACCAGACATTCTAAAAACTAATCAGTCACTGACGACAGATTTTACGAACACAAGAACTCTTTGAAAACACTTGATATCTTTTATTTTATTTGTGATGCTGCATTTTCCCTGTACTTTCAATTGTTTTATCCTCTAAAACACGCAGTTGACTTGAAAAGTAGATGGCGAAGACTTGTAGACATGAGAAAGTTTGGGACAGTTTCTAAACCATAAAGGGGTCCAGTGATGGGGAAAACTTTTGTGGACTGGTGTTCCAATGACTGGAAAAATCAGAAAAAGATCTTCTCTTCTCGTATTTTATTTACCTACAACTCTTATGTTAAATGTTTAATATAAATCATAGTTTATAATATTATAACAAAGTTTAAAAAAAATAATTTTACTTTAGAATCAAGCTGCAGTCATTTCGACTAACCTCTCCTCTGGTCAATTATCAACTGACTGAAAATCTGCTTTTTGATTGACTTACATCTTTGGAGTAAGTGATAAGAAAGTGAAAAAAATTCAATTTAATGCCAGAAAGCGTATTTATGATGTTCATATCATGTTGAATTAGGGAAGATGTTCAAAATAAAATAAAAATTTCACCATGTGGAAGGAAAGGAATAGAATTTGACTTTTCGGGTGTGTTTGGTTAAACGAATGTTGTATTATTGGAAATATTATATTAACGGAAAGAAATATTACCTTGAAGATTACTGAAAGTGTTTAGGGAAATGTGTTTAGTTAGTTATAATAAATTAGTGGTATGTTATATTAATATGTTTGATTGGGAGGAATAAATTGGTGGGTATATTGTATAATTTACTACTTGCTCTCTTTTTTAAATATTAATATACTATTATTTTTTGAATAATTTTTTTAACCCTCTACATTTCAGATTTATCTAAAACACTCTAGCAATAAAAAAAGTTTAAAACTTAACAAAAACACCCTCACCCACCCCAAGCCATTGCCGACGACGACGAAAGTGGAGATCTGACCATGAAAGGCTAGATATTTGGATGTGAAACGATGGCTGTTTCACAACTAGAACGGCTAGATCTGCTGTGAAAGGCCAAATCTAGCTATTTTGGGTCAGTCAGAAACAGCATCATAGGTGCATGGCTGACTAGATATGGCCGGTTGTGCGCCATTCCATCACCGCCGATGGTGGTTCCAGTGGTCGGTAGTGGTTAGCCACCACCCTTGGGTAAATTTTTTAAATTTCAGGGGTATTTATGTCCTAAAAACTTTGTATATAAGGATAAAATAATCAATTGAAATTTTTGTAAATTGTTTTTAAAACAAAGGCAATACTGTCCCAAAATTTTATTAATACAGAGTAAAATTGTAATAAAATAAGATTATCAAGTAATCTTAAAATATCTAAGAAAATGAAAGTAATCAGATTATCTCCTATATTACCACTATGCACTACTATTGATATTAGAAGATTACCGGAATCTTATATTATTTGACAACCAAATATGATAATTAAGTAATGTGAGATGACATTACCCGAGTAATCTTATATAACCCTCAATTAAACACACCCTTCAAAGTTTATGTTCCACTATTTAAAAATATCTACAATATATGAACACTAGAGTACAAGTACTCAGCCTTAAAAAAAAGTACAAGAAACTACTCTTCTTATTTTATCATACTCTTAGAGCCTGAACTAGCTCATAGATCTTGAGCTTTCTGCCTTTTAGGCGCAGGATGTTCGCATGAAATTTAACAACTGAGACTAGAAGCAATGTCGCTGCTAACCCATTTAGATGTCACAGATGTTGGTGACAGACTGATATTCTTCAACAAGGAAGCCTCTTGACAACTGGTGATGAAACGTCGCCGCATATTCTGAACTACATTATCATTGTTTAGATTCTCTGGCTTGCACTCTCCACTTTCAATTCTCTTCAATTGCTGCGAAACTTCATCCATGGAAGGTCTCATTTCCTTGTTTTCTTTGCAAACATAGGAAGGCCGACTCTGCTGAAGTTGTCATTCTTTTAACTTCTTCATCGATTGATATCCAAGACATGGGCCAATCAACTCTTCAATTGCACAATTTCGAATCCACTACTGCTAAGTAAGCTAAATTCATCTCTTGTTTCTGCCTATTCATATCACAGGAGGCATTGATGAAATGAGCTCAATCAGGACAACTTCAAAGCTATAAACATCACTCTTATCAGTTAGCTAATAACATAGATGATACTCAGTGTCAACATAACTAGGAGATCCTTACAGTGCGGTCGAAACATGAGTAGCATTAGCGGGAAACAATCTGGAAAGCCCAAAATCTGCAACTTTTACATTGAAACTATTGTCAAGAAGGATGTTGCTAGTTTTCACATCGCGGTGTATAATATCAGAAGCATGGAGGTAAGCCAATGCACTAGCTGTTTCTATTGAAATGTTCATACGAATAGGCCATGGAAGAGAAACGGCCTTTGCTCTTCCACCACGAAGATGATCAGCAACAGTTCCATTAGGAATGAATTCATACACCCCCGGAAGACCTCGCGATGACGCGAAGTGCACTGCCATAAAGGGACACAAGATTTTTGCGGCACAATCAAGTGAGGATCTCAACCCTGCTTCATAAACTGCTTCAAACTTTCGCGTAGTTGTGCTCATGAAAACGTTTCACAGCGAGTTCTCTCCCGTCTTTAAGTTTTGCTGATTGCAAGGGTTCAAATAGGCCATTTAGCAATCAATCAGGTTTTCCTCTAAACTACAAATATTTGACAGAAACATAAATTGTTTAGCTTCTTACCATAGTATCCTCTTCCAAAGCCTCCATTTCCAAGTTCTTTCTCATGACTAAAATTATTAGTGGCTTCTGCAAGTTCTTCGTAGGAAGAACCGGGACCCTAAAGCGACACCGCCCACTTCCGATTACGATCTTGAGGAGGGATCAGAAATGAATCTTGAGTTGAAGCTTGCATATTTTTGTTTCTTGAGACGGTGTATGAACCAAATTAATAGAACAACTATCACGACGGTTGATCCTCTGATTCCAAAACTGGAAACTCATATTACAATTACAAGAAGTTATCTCTGTTTGCTATACTATCAATGACAATTCTGGTCAAATATCAAGTGAAAAAGATAGGATCAGCTTTCAAAATACAAACTGGAAACTAGTTAACAAATTACAGGAGCCTTAAAACATAAGTACAAGAAACAGCTCCATTTTATCACATATACATCACCTCTAGAAGGGGAATGTTTACACATATTTTCATCACATATTTTCAGCATGTAAGCTAAAACCTTAACCACTCACATTAGATGTAGTGTCACTACTGAACCAATTTGTTGTCACAGAAATGGGTGAGGGTGGCATCTGGATGTGCCTCATCAAGGCAAGATCGTCACAATCTGGTGGCTGCCGCACTCTTCAACTTGGATTCTCCACTATCAATTCTCTTCAGTTCCTCCAAGATCTCCTCCATGGCAGGTCTCATTTCCTTATTCTGTTGCAAACATAGAAATGCCAACTCTGCGACCTGAAGTTGTCATCCTTTTGACTTCGCATCGCGATATCCAAGAGATGGATCAATTAGCTCCTCGGTTGCACGCTTTTGAATCCTGTTCATGGCAAAGTTAGCCAAATTGACCTCATGTCTATGCTGTTTATATCAACAACAGGGCATTGATGATATGAGTTCAATCGAACAACTCCAAAGCTGTAAACATTGCTCTTATCGGTTAGCTGGTAGCATTGATAATACTCAGGGTCAACATAGCCTGGAGATCCTTGTGGAGGAGTTGAAACATGAGTAACATTATTGGGGAACCATCGCGAAAGCCCAAAATCTGCAACTTTTACACAAAAGTTGTTGTCAAGAAGAATGTTATGAGTCTTGACATCGTGTGTATGATATCAGAAGCATGGAGATAGACCAATGCGCTGGCAGTTTCAATGGCGATGTTCAAACGAATAGGCCAAGTGAGTGGACCAGGTTTCGCTTGATCACCATGGAGGTGATCTGCAACAGTTCCATTGTTAACGTATTCATACACAAGGAGGAGGCCCTTCGGACTGTCACAAGAAGTGCAGCCATAGAGGGAGACCAGATTTTTATGGTGCAAATGTGTGAGGATCTTAATTTCATTCATAAACTGCTGATGCCTTCTGTGGTTGTGTTCATATAGACGCTTGACAGCAACTTCCCGTTCATCGCGAAGTTTTGCTGGTTGAAAAGGGTGAAATAGGCCATTCAGCAACCTGTTAAGTAAGCCCTTCTAGTTTTTTTCTTCTTTTCTCTGGAAATTAGATACTACATTCAATTGAAACATAAAAGAGTTTATCTTCTTACCATAGTATACCGTTCCAAAGCCTCCGTGCCCAACTTCATTTGCCTCACTAAAATTATTGGTAGCTTCTGCAAGTTCAGTGTAGGAGAAGATAGGGACCCCATAATAGGCACTGCCTAGTTGCAGCTCTGAGTTGGAGGAAGGATTTGAAGCAGTGTATCTTGAGCTGAAGTTATCATATTTTTGTTTCTTACGACGACGAATGAACCAAATTAATAGAACCACTATAAGGACTGTTAATCCTCCAACTCCAATTCCTAATAAGCAAAGATAACAATTGCAAATTTTATTGCCAGCAGATGAGGAAAACCACAAAATACTACTCAGCTACGGTTGCATAGGAGCATATGAGGCAGAAATGGAATTTTTCATAATTATAACATTTGATTTGATAAGAGAGGTATATTACCTACTCCTATGCCTGTCTTCAATAGGCTTCCATCTTCTGCAAATAAAAATACAAATGCAACAGTGTTAGTAGTTATCTGCACCATCCAAATATGTGACAGGATCATGCTGATAGAACTGTTCTGTCTGAAACTATTGCTGTGACAAACTAAGCAGCTTACTAACTTCCTCCAAAGTCCAAAGCCAAGTGAGGGACCAATCAAAATCGAAGAGAATTATTCAATTTGTGGCGTGATATTAAACAATAAGTTGGAACTAGAATTAGCTTTATAAATATATAAAAAAATGGCTCCCAACTTCGAAGAATAAACAAATATGTTAAAGTTCTAGGACCTCGTAATGTAAGTTTATCATACCTTTTCGGGCCTTTGGACATTGAAAATTTATCTTGTTGTCAATTCGACATTGGCTTCCTCTATTATTACAATCAAGACATTCCTTCGTCACATTCACCTGAATACGGAACCAGCCAGGATACACGTTAAAGTAATCAACACCCTTTGGAGTGTTGTTCATTTGAAGCGGAATAGGTGAACAGTCAAGAGGAATTGATGGTTCTCCATCATTTGAGCCTTTGTAGTAGATAATTGAGTGGTTGCCGTCATTGCAAAGCGAACCGTAATCTTCTGGGGTAGTGTAAGGCGAACCGGGACATTGGAACAGGATTTGATTTTTTGGTAATACCTCAAAAGAGAGAATAGGAGAGCTGGGAATGGTAAAATTCAAGTATTCAACACAGCTACGGTGGTCGAAAGGCTTTTCATACTCTGGTTTCTCTTGAAGCAGAAGCGTATTATCCTTAGTGATGCCTGTAACATGAAACAGTGGCCCATCCTTCCCCAGTCGTATCTTCTGAACTTGTTCATTGCAGCCCTCTACTGTCAAGAATCCACACTCAGAATACGTTTCATTGTAAAAGGGGAAGCTTAAATTGCGGAAAATTCCACAATCGAAATGTTGACATTTTGGGCTGGAGCCCTTTTCTTCTTGAGCCAAACAAAGAATTAAAAGATGAGAGATAAAGAAGAACACAAGATAAGGCACACCAGACATTCTAAAAACTAATCACTGACTGGCAACAGATTTTACAAACATAAGAACTCTTTGAAAAAACTTGATATCTTTTATTTTATTTGTGGTGCTGCATTTTCCCTGTACTTTCAGTTGTTTATCCTCTACAACACGCAGTTGACTTGGAAAGTAGACGGCGAAGACTTGTAGACATGAGAAAGTTTGGGAGAGTTTCTAAATCATAAAAGGGGTCTTCCAATGACTGAAAAAATCAGAAAAAGATCTTCTCTTCACTTATTCCATAACACAACAGACACCGAAATTTTGTACCTTCGTGTAACGCACATCTAATTATTTTTATAATTTTTTTCTAGTAAACGGCCGTCCATCAAATTTGGACGGCTATTCACTCACATGAACGCCCGTCCATATTATATGGATAGACATCCATATACAAGGGACGGGCGTCTCCATTTAAAGGACGTCCGTCCATAAATAAAATACAATAAAAAAATTTGTAAAACATTATGGACGGCCATTCATAGGTTGTGGACGGCCGTCCATTAATTTTGGACGGGCGTCCGCAAATATGGGACGCCCATCCAAACTTAATTTGTTTTAAAAAATAAAATAAAAAATTTGGACGTCCGTCCATAAATTATGGCAGCCCTAATTGTTTGGACGGGCAGCCCACAAATAATGGACGCTATCCATTATGCATATGGCTGGTAGCGACCATAATGGACGCCATCCATTATTTATGGATCAAGGATGGACGCCCGTCCAAACTTAAGGGACGCCCCTCCATTATTCTTTCTCTCTTTTTCTATTTTAATTCATTCTTCTTCTTGTTGTTTTGTTTGAGTTTCACTGCTGAAACTATTTACATTTGCAGATTTTTAGGACTGTGTGTTAATGGCTTTGGGATCATTGCTGCAATTATTCATGGGGTTTCAGTTCCTGTTTTCTTTATATATTTTAGGAAGATGATCAATATTATTGGATTGGCTTATCTTGCCCCAGAATAGCTTCTCACAAAATTGCGAAGGTATCCAAAATTCTTCAAGAATCTGCAAATTACTTCATCTTTAACTTTCTAACTTATTCTTCAAGACAACCCCAGCTGGGTATTTTCCCTTTTCTATTCCATCTTTGAAAATTTAAAATTCATCCAATCTCTTCCATCTTTACTATCTCAACAACACTACTCCTTAACTCAGTCACAATGGCAACCCAAGAAGTGGAGAAGAAATCACAAGACACAGTTCTGGAAGAGTTTCATCAGCTGGCTGGGAAACTTAGGAAAGATGAAGAGGGAGCACACCTTAGGAAAGATGAAGAGGGAGCACACCTTCAGGTTCTACTCATAATAGTGGAGGACATGGGCCGCATGCTTCATCCAAGCTGCATGGCACCCTTATTCCAATAGAAAGAAAATGGAACATTTACGAAAGGAAGAAGAAGAAGCAGATTTTTTTTTTTTTTTTTTTTTAAGTATGGACGGGCGTCCATTATCCAAAAGTAATGGACGGCCATCCATAACCCTAGTTAGTAAATACGCGTTTTATAATTCGCGTATAAAACGCGTTTTAACGTATGTTATAAAAATTGCCGAATTATACGCGTATAATATGAATACCCGTATAATTCGCGTATAATTCGCGAATTATTCGCGTATTATTGCAAAAAAAAAAAAAAAAAAGGCCTATTGCTCACCCCAAAACGACGTCGTTTTAGGGGGTTTAATTCAAAATTACACGGTATCTCTTCTCTTCTTCAGTTCTTCTCCTTCCTCAGTTCTGCGATGGATGACATTTTCAGCTTTTTTTCCTCAGATCTTCGACGTTTTCAGCTTTTTTTCCTCAGATCTTCGACGTTTTCAGCTTTTCTGCCAATACTTCTCCTTCCTCGGCTGGACGCGAACGGTTGAGATTTTAACGGGTTTGTGTTTGTGTTTGGGGGAGAAGAATAAATTTGTGGAAGGCGAACTGGTTGAGGGTTTTAACAAGTTTGTGTTTTTGTTTGGGGGAGAAGAATAAGTTTAAAGAAAGGAAAGTATTGGCAGAAAAAATAACCTATAAAGCAGATGCCATTGTTGGAACTCTGGAAGAAGCAGTTGGCTTTGTGGGTGAGACCGTGAGACACTGAGAGATGATTTGATTGAAGAAGAGAGAGGGAGGGGGGTTTTCAAGATGGGTCACGGGTGTTGAATTTGTGTTTGTGGTGGATTTCAACACTCAACACTATAACTGTAGATTATGTTTTATAATTCTATTGCATAAACAATACATATATATATATATATATTTTCTATTGGTGGGATAGAACAAGACATAGGCCTGGGAATTTGTTAAGGCAAAGAAAAGATTAACGTTACCATAGGCAAAAGCAAAAGCAAAAGATTTAATTGAAGTCAATGCTGAGATACATTAATAATTAGTCCATAAAAGTATCAAAACTAGGATCAATATTGCCGTATTTTTCAAAACGTATTATTGATAATATACCGTATTAAACCCATATATACCCGTATCGTATTTTTTCCGTATCCGAATTTTATGACCGAATTTTTATAAACGTATTTTTCACTGTTTGCCGTATTATACCCGTAAAATTCCCGTACCGTTTTTTTGCCGTACCCGTATTTACTAACTAGGATCATGAATTTGGAGGATGCAGATAACAATATTTATTGTTTTCAAAGGTAACACTTTGTAACTATTTTTTCAGATGCAAAAATATCGAATCTAGTTGTAGAATTTGAAAATTAACAAAAATACCCCTTTAAGTTTGTTAATGTACTAAACACCTCTGTAATAAAATATTAAAAATTAACAAAAACACCCTTGGCCACCCATTGAATACCGGCAGTCGGCCATCACCGCCGAAGGGTGGCCGAAGTCGCCGTATCAATGCACGATCGGCTGGATCTGACCAGTCATACACCGATATAACCTTTTCCAGTTGGAGACATAGTGGATCTGCTTAGAAAATGTCAAATCTATGGCCAAAGATCTGGCCTTTGACAGCTAGATCCTTGGTCATATCCAAATCCATCATGGATCTTGTAGGAAAAAGCTAGATCTGTTATTACCAACCAGATCCAGCCGGTAGTGCGCCATTATACCAGATTTTGGCCACCTTCTAGCGATGATGGCTAGAATCTGGCAAATGTAGGTTGGTGGGGTGTTTTTGTAATTTCCAACTTTTTAGGGGTGTTTATAAATTAATAAACTTATGGGGTATAAAATAATTAAATAAAATAGAATAATATTTTCAAAATAAAGAAATAAATATATATTTTGGATAGGATAGGGGAGAGATTATGAAACAAATGCACCCGTATTCAAGTGTTCATATATTGTGGATAATTTTCAATAGTGGAACATAAACTTTGAAAAGTCAAAATCTGTTCCTTTCCTTCCACATCTTCACTAATTCAAACATAATATGAACATCATAAATGACAGTAATCAAGATGCTTTCTGAGATTAAATTAAACCTTTTTAACCTTCTTATCACTTACTCCGAAGATACAAGTCAATCAAAAAGCAAATTTTCGGTCAGTTTATAATTGACCAAAGGTTAGTTGAAATGGCAGCACCTTGATGTCTAAGGTAAAATTATTTTTAAACTTTGTTGTAATATTATAAACTATGTTTGATTTATATTAAACATGTAACATAAGAGTTGTAGGTAAATAAAATACAATAATGCTACGGACACCGAGATTTTTGCACCGAAATATTATACCGGCCTACGTGTAACGCACATCTGAATATTTTTACAATTTTTTTCTAGTGAACGATCGTCCATCAAATTTGGATGACTATTCACTCACATGGACGGACATCCATATACAAGGGATGGACGTCCTCATTTAAAGGACGCCCGTCCATAAATAAAATATAATAAAAAAATTTTATAAATATTGGGGACGGGCGTCCATCTGTTATGGTCCCATGATACGATCATAAATAGAAAAGAAACATTAAAACTGTAAACTAATATACAGCTGCTTGTGACAATCTAAGTTAGCTTTCTGATTTCCTGCAAACCCAGGTGACAAGGGAACTGAGGCTAATCAGAATCAAAGAATTAACTTCCAACATGAAACCAGAATGTGCAAGTTCCAGTACCTTACTGTTCCTTTGGTCATACCTGTTCTAGCATTTTGACAATGAAATTTTCCGTGGTGGTCAATTTGGCATTCACCTCCTCTATGAAAATGACAATCACGACATTCTCTGGTTACATTCACTTGAAGTTGGAACCAACCGGTGTAGAAATTCGAGACGTCAAGACCATTTTGAGCCTTGTTCATTTTGGATGGGATAAGTGAACAGTCAGAAGGAACTGTTGATGATCCATGATGATGATTTGAGCCATTGTAAAAGATAATGGAGTGTTTGGAGTCATTACAGGTAAGAGTGTACTTTACGCGGAGGCTGTGATTCGTTCTACCTGGACATTTCAACCTGGTTTGATTGTTCGGTTGTAATGCTTCAAAAGACAAAAGGAGGGCTAGGAATGGTAAAATTTCTCAAGGATTCAACACAGCTACGGTTGTACAAAGGAGGCTTTCCCAATCCAGGTCGATCTTGAGGCGTAAGCGTATTCGTATCATCATGCGTGATAGTTGAAACATAAAAAAAGGGCCCATCTTTTCCCAATTGAATACGCAGAACTTGCTCTCTGCATTGATCTATTCTCAAGAATCCACATTCAGGATACGTTTCATTTGAGAAGGGGAATCCCAGACGTCCAAGACCTCCACAATGGAAAGAATGACATTTTGGCCTGAAGCCCATTTCTTCTCGAGCCAAAGAAACAAGTAAAAGATAAGAGATAAAAGAAGAACACAAGAGACACCAGACTTTCAAAAAACTCAACTCTAGTTGGCAACAAATTTAACAAACTAAACTCTTTCAGAAAGTGGTGTTGAGTTCTTTAATTCTGTCATTCTGATGCTGCATTTTCCAGTACGTTCAGTTTTTTAACCTCTAGACCACGCAATTGACTTGAAATTCTGTTTGTGAAGACTTGAACAAACGAAAGTTGGAAAACGTTTGGACTGAAAAATAAAAAGAAAATTACAAATCCACCCTTATATTTTCAGCTACAACATAGCACTATTTACAAAATCATCATAAACCAGTAAACCACACCTGGCCTTAACTTCCATCCATCACAGTTAGTGACACAGGGGTCTATAAAATTTGACCCTAAATTCCCTTGTACAATCTTTCTGTAACTCTTTATATTCTTATGAAATTACATTTTACCCCTTAAAAAATCATTTTTTTTTAATTTAACTTTTAAAATATTATATATTCTTAATTTTTTAATTATTTTTTTTGTATTATACATTATTTATCTTCATTTTTTATTTACTTTACTAAACTGCTATCAACCACTAATTTTTATTTAAAAATTCTTATACTTATAATTTGATATAAAATCTCATTTTTATGTCTTACTCTACTTAAAATTTATTATTGATAACATAAAATTTACCAGAAAAAAAATAAATTTGAGGAATTCAAGTTTTTTAATATTAACTTTCGAATATGATTTTTTTTTAAATTTATGGTATGGGTTTTTTTGTTATTATTTAAATTATTCTATATTTGTGTTGTATTGAGTCAAAATAAGGGGAAATATTTTACAAATGAGGTGAGAGTCGTTGGGAATTATGCTTTCTGCTTTTTTTTTTTTTTTGGTACAATTTTTATGGAATGTTTTCTAAAATTTGAAATTTTCTATTATTATTATTATTATTATTATTATTATTATTATATCAAATGAATTGTTATATATTTTAAAATAAAATATTTTAATGAGAGGTTAAAAGTTACGGGTTTAAAGTTTAGTATAGTTTTAATTTGTAAATCAAATTCTATGGTAGATAACTTATCTCCCTGGTATATGTTAAAATGAAAGTTCTTGAAGTAATTGTCCTTCGTTAGTGAACCAAGATCTCAGGGCTGGAATAAATATATCCAACTAACGGTAATAGATGGAAGTTAGGGCCAGGGGTAGTTTTTGATGATTTTATACATATTGTTATTTTGTTTGGTGATGGCTGAAAATATAGGGGCAGTTTTTGATAATTGACCTAATATTAATTCAGTGCAATTTAAAAGATTACAACAAAGAGGTAATTGAAAAATATATTCATTATCCACACTGTGGATCGGGCAGCTTGTTGGCAAAAACCTTAACAACTGACACTAAAATTATTGATAGCTTCTGCAAGCTCAGTGTAGGAGAAGATAAGGACCCCTAAGCAGGCACTGCCTAATTGGAACTCTAAGTTTGAGGAAGGATCAGCAGAAGTGAATCTTGAGTTGAAGCTCCGATTCCAATACCTTAGGAGCAAAAAGAAGAGCTATATAAATTTTCTGACCAGGACATATGCAGCAGAGAAATGAAATGATTTTAAGTACTGTAATAGACTCAAATGGTTCCTCAATGAAATGATGTTACCTATTCCCAGGACTAGCTTCAATTTTTAGTTTCATCCTCTGCAACAGAAGCATCAATTTAAATGGTGTTAGTTTAAACAATAAAAACTACAGTGAATAAAGATGCAGAACGGCTTCCCATCTGAACCAAATACCGGTCTTGCTGCAAAAAACAAAGCTGCTTCTCCAAACCCAGGTTAGTGATTGAAAAAATATGTATATCTAGGGCCATGTTATGAAGGTTCTTTATTTAAATCAATGAGACCAATAACTTAGAAATAGGAAGTCTTTGTAAAACAGGTAAAGGAGGACATGAAGGCTTACAATATACTAGTTCAATTAACTATTTCAATAGCACTTGCACAATAGAACTTTCGATTGCTATCAATTTCGCATTTCCCATTTCGGTTGTAATAGTCGGTACATTTTTCTGTTACATTCACTTGAAGACTGAAGAAACCAGTGTATAAATTCAAGAAGGCGAGACCCCTTGGCGTCTTGGTCATTTGGAACTGAATACGCGTGCACTGTGGAGGGGGAATTGATATGAATTGGGCCGTCGTAGAAGATAATCGAGTGTCTGGAGTCATTGCAGAGAGATTTGTAATAAATGGGGACTCTGTAAAGAGTACCGGGACAATTGAACAGGGTATGCTTGTTCGGTGATAGATCAAAAGAGATAAAAGAAGAATCGAGAATGGTAAAATTTTTTAAGGATTCAACACAACTGTGGTTGTCCAAAGGCTTTTCATACTCTATTTGATCTCGAAGTACAAGTGAATTATCCTTATTGATGCAGTTAATAAAAAACCGTTGCCCAAAGCTTCCCAGTTGAATCCACGGATTGTTTTCTTTACAGCCTTCTACTCTCAAGAATCCACACACAGAATACGTTTCATTGTAAAAGGGGAAGCTTAAATTGCGGAAAATTCCACAATCGAAATGTTGACATTTTGGGCTGGAGCCCTTTTCTTCTTGAGCCAAACAAAGAATTAAAAGATGAGAGATAAAGAAGAACACAAGATAAGGCACACCAGACATTCTAAAAACTAATCACTAACTGGCAACAGATTTTACAAACGTAAGAACCCTTTGAAAAAACTTGATATCTTTTAGTTTGTTTGTGGTGCTGCATTTTACCCGTACTTTCAGTTGTTTATCCTCTACAACACGCAGTTGACTTGGAAAGTAGACTTGAGAAAGTTTGGGACAGTTTCTAAATCATAAAGGGGTCTTCCAATGACTGAAAAAATCAGAAAAAGATCTTCTCTTCTCTTATTTTATTTACCTACAACTCTTATGTTACATGTTTAATATAAATCAAACATAGTTTATAATATTACAACAAAGTTTAAAAATAATTTTACCTTAGACATCAAGCTGTGCCATTTCAACTAACCTTTGGTCAATTATAAACTGACCGAAAATCTGCTTTTTGATTGACTTATATCTTCGGAGTAAGTGATAAGAATTAAGAAGGTTAAAAAGGTTTAATTTAATTTCAGAAAGCATCTTGATTACTGTCATTTATGATGTTCATATTATGTTTGAATTATTGAAGATGTTCAAAATAAAATAAAAATTCCGCCATGCGGAAGGAATGGAACAGATTTTGACTTTTCAAAGTTTATGTTCCACTATTGAAAAATATCTAAAATATATGAATCCTACGAAACAAGTACTGAGCCTTAAAAAGAAGTACAAGAAACAGCTCTTCTTATTCTATCATACTCTTAGAACCTGAACCAACTCACAGTTCTTGAGCTTTCTGCCTTTTAGGTGCAGGATGTTCGCATGAAACTTAACAAGTAAGACTAGAAGCAATGTCACTGCTAGCCCATTTTGACGTCACAGATGTTGGTGACAGACTGATATTCTTCAGCAAAGAAGCCTCTTGACAATCTGGTGATGAAACTGTTCGCCGCATGCTCTGAACTACATTATCATTGTTTAGATTCTCTGGCTTGCACTCTCCACTTTCAATTCTCTTTAATTGCTTCAAAACTTGATCCATGGAAGGTCTCATTTCCTTGTTTTGCTGCAAACATAGGAAGGCCAGCTCTGCGACTGAAGTTGTCATCCTTTTAACTTCTTCATCTGATTGATATCCAAGACATGGGTCAATCAACTCTTCAATTGCACGATTCTGAATCCGGTTTACTGCTAAGTAAGCCAAATTAATCTCTTGTTTCTGCCTATTCATATCAACAGGAGGCATTGATGAAATGAGCTCAATTAGGACAACTCCAAAGCTATAAACATCACTCTTATCGGTTAGCTGATAACATAGATGATACTCAGGATCAACATAGCCAGGAGATCCTTGTGGGGCCGTTGAAACATGCGTAGCATCAACGGGGAACAATCTGGAAAGCCCAAAATCTGCAACTTTTACATTAAAACTATTGTCAAGAAGAATGTTGTTAGTTTTCACATCGCGGTGTATAATATCAGAAGCATGGAGGTAAGCCAATGCACTAGCTGTTTCTATTGCAATGTTCATACGAATTGGCCATGGAAGGGAAACATGCTTCTCTCTTCCGCCGCAAAGATGATTAGCAACAGTTCCATTAGGAATGAATTCATACACCAGGAGAAGACCCTGTGGACTGTGACGCGAAGTGCAGCCATAAAGGGACACAAGATTTTTGTGGCGCAATCGAGTGAGGATCTCAATTTCATTCATAAACTGTTCAAACTTTCTGTGGTTGTGCTCATGAAAGCGTTTCACTGCAACTTCTCTCCCGTCTTCAAGTTTTGCTAATTGCAAGGGTTCAAATAGGCCATTTAGCAATCAATCAGGTCTTCCTCTAAACTACAAATATTTAACAGAAACATAAATTGTTTAGCTTCTTACCATAGTATACTCTTCCAAAGCCTCCATTTCCAAGTTCTTTCTCATGACTAAAATTATTAGTGGCTTCTGCAAGTTCTTTGTAGGAGAAGAGCGGTACCCCAAAGCAGACACTGCCCACTTCCAGTTCTGATCTTGAGGAGGGATCGGAAGAAATCAATCTTGAGTTGACGCTTGCATATTTTTGTTTCTTGCGACGGCGTATGAACCAAATTAACAGAACAAATATCACGACGGTTGATCCTCCGATTCCAAAACCTATTAAGCAAAGATAAAGAAAGTTGAACATTAGGTCGCAGAGAAACATATGAGGCAGAAAAATTAGAAAAGATTGACGAGGAACATTACCAATTCCTACGCCTAGATTCGATATTTTTGCATCTGCGAAAATAGTTACAAAGTGTTACCTTAGAAAACAATAAATATTGTTATGTGCCTCCTCCAAATTCATGAAACGATCATAAATAGAACAGAGACATCAAAACTGTAAACTAATATACAGCTTGTTGTGACATTCTAAGTTAGCTTTCTGATTTTCTGCAAACCCAGGTGACGAGGGAACTGAGGCTAATCAGAATCAAAG
Organism: Pistacia atlantica; assembly: GCA_026229545.1. NCBI lineage: Eukaryota > Viridiplantae > Streptophyta > Magnoliopsida > Sapindales > Anacardiaceae > Pistacia > Pistacia atlantica. The sequence goes on along the minus strand of CM047902.1, from coordinate 2,726,028 downwards.
AGATTCATTCATTTTGTGCCATTAAAGAATTAACTTCCAACATGAAACCAGAATGTGCAAGTTCTAGTACCTTACTGTTTCATTTGTCATACCTGTTCCAGCATTTCGACAATGAAATTTTCCGTGGTGGTCAATTTGGCATTCACCTCCTCTAGGAAAATGACAATCACGGCATTCTCTGGTTACATTCACCCGAAGTTGGAACCAGCCGGTGTAGAAATTCGAGAAGTCAAGACCACTTGGAGTCTTGTTCACTTTGAATGGGATAAGTGAGCAATCAGAAGGAACTGTTGATGATCCATGATGATGATTTGAGCCGTTGTAAAAGATAATGGAGTGTTTGGAGTCATTGCAGGTAAGAGTATAATTTACGCGAAGGCTGTGATTCGTACTACCCGGACATTTCAACATGGTTTGATTGTTTGGTTGTAGTACTTCAAAAGACATAAAAGGAGGGCTAGGAATGGTAAAATTTCTCAAGGATTCAACAAAGACATAAAAGCTACGGTTGCAAAAAGGAGGCTTTTCCAATCCAGGTCGATCTTGAAGCGTAAGAGTATGAGTATGAGTATCCGTATCCGTATCCGTATCATCTTCCATGATATTTGAAACATAAAACATTTGCCCATCTTTTCCCAATTGAATACGTGGAACTTTCTCTCTGCAGTGATCTACTCTCAAGAATCCACATTCAGGATCTGTTCCATTGTAGAAGGGGAATGGCAGATGGCGAAGGTCTCCACAATGGAAAGGATGGCATTTTGGCCAGGAGCCCTTTTCTTCTCGAGCCAACGAAACAAGCAAAAGATGAGAGATAAAGAAGAACACAAGATAAGAGACACAAGACA
>CM047902.1:2620327-2725080 GCA_026229545.1 Pistacia atlantica | reverse complement strand
GGAATTTTTATTTTATTTTGAACATCTTCCCTAATTCAACATGATATGAACATCATAAATACGCTTTCTTTCTGGCATTAAATTGAATTTTTTTCACTTTCTTATCACTTACTCCAAAGATGTAAGTCAATCAAAAAGCAGATTTTCTGTCAGTTGATAATTGACCAGAGCAGAGGTTAGTCGAAATGGCAGCAGCTTGATTCTAAAGTAAAATTATTATTTTTTAACTTTGTTCTATGATTTATATTAAACATGTAACATAAGAGTTGTGGATAAATAAAATAAGAGAAGAGAAGATCTTTTTCTGATTTTTCCAGTCATTGGAAGACCAGTCCATAAATTTTTTCCCCATCACTGGACCCCTTTATGGTTTAGAAACTGTCCCAAACTTTCTCATGTCTACAAGTCTTCGCCGTCCACTTTTCAAGTCAACTGCGTGTTTTGGAGTTCTTGTGTTTACAGGGAATATGCAGCATCACAAATAAAATAAAAGATATCAAGTATTTTCAAAGAGTTCTTGTGTTTGTAAAATCTGTCGCCAGTTAGTGATTAGTTTTGAGAATGTCTGGTGTGTCTTATCTTGTGTTCTTCTTTATCTCTCATCTTTTAATTCTTTCTCTGGCTCAAGAAGAAAAGTTGCTCGAGCCCAAAATGTAAACCTTTCAATTGTGGAATTCTCAACGTTATAGGCTTCCCCTTCTCCAATGAAACGTATCCTGAGTGTGGATTCTTAACGGTAGCAGGCTGCAGAGAACAAGTTCCGAGGATTCGACTGGGGAAGGATGGACCAGAATTTCATGTTCTGAGCATCTCTAAGGATAATACGCTTACGCTTAGACATGATGAAGGATTCGAGAAGCCTCCTTTGAACAATCGTCGTTGTGTTCAATACTTGCAAAATCTAACCATTCCTAGCTCTCCTTTTTTCTCTTTTGAAGTAATACCCGAAAATCAAACCCTGTTCAAATGTCCCGGTACGTCTTATTCTGTCCCAGAAAATTATGATTCACCCTGCTCTGACTCCAGCCACTCAATTATCTACTACAAAGGCTCAAAACCTGGTGGATTACGAGTTCCTCCGCAACAATGCTCACTTATTCTGTTCCAAACGAACAGGACTCCAAATGGTCTTAACTTCTCGAATTTATATACTGGCTTGGTTCCGTCTTCAAGTGAAATTAAAAAGAGATTGCCATGATTGTCATGGAAGAAAAGGGCAATGTAAAATCGATAGCATCGGAAATTTTTATTGTGCAAATGCAAAAGGTATCACAAATTATAGCAAGTTATTATAAAGGCATATATGTTTGGTTCCCTGATCGAATCCTTGTTTAAATTTAACTTTAATAGCATGCCAGAAAAATAATTATTCTCCTTAGTTTTGATTGGTCCCTCATGTGGGTTTGTACTTTGGATGATGCGGATAACTCTTCTTCTTCTTTTTAAACTAACACTTTGTAACTACTTTTGCAGATGGGAAAGTTTTGGAACCTGGGTCTAGGAATAGGTAATTTACATCTTTAATCAAATGTTATAAATATGCATAACCAGCTCTGTCTCATATGCTTCTGTTCAACCTTAGATGAATAATAATATTAGATAAAATTTGCAATTCTTGTCTTTGCTCATTAGGTATCGGAATTGGAGGATTGACCGTCCTGATAGTGGTTTTGTTAATTTGGTTCATTCGACATCGTCGTAAGAAACAAAAATATGATAACTTCAACTCAAGATACACTGCTTCCAATCCTTCCTCCAACTCAGAGCTGCAACTAGGCAGTGCCTATTATGGGGTCCCTATCTTCTCCTACACTGAACTTGCAGAAGCTACCAATAATTTTAGTGAGGCGAATGAAGTTGGAGACGGAGGTTTTGGAACGGTATACTATGGTAAGAAGATAAACTCTTTTATGTTTCAATTGAATGTGGTATCTGATTTCCAGAGGAAAGAAGAAAAAAACTAGAAGGGCTTACTTAACAAGTTACTGAATGGCCTATTTCACCCTTTTTAATCAGCAAAACTTCGCGATGAACGTGAAGTTGCTGTCAAGCGTCTATATGAGCACAACCACAGAAGGCATCAGCAGTTTATGAATGAAATTAAGATCCTCACACATTTGCGCCATAAAAATCTGGTCTCCCTCTATGGCTGCACTCCTTGTGACAGTCCCGCAGGGCCTCCTCCTTGTCTATGAATATGCTAACAATGGAACTGTTGCAGATCATCTCCATGGTGATCGAGCGAAGCCTGGTCCACTCACTTGGCCTATTCGTTTGAACATCGCCATTGAAACTGCCAGCGCATTGGTCTATCTCCATGCTTCTGATATCATACACCGTGATGTCAAGACTCACAACATTCTTCTTGACAACAACTTTTGTGTAAAAGTTGCAGATTTTGGGTTTTCGCGATGGTTCCCCAATAATGTTACTCATGTTTCAACTGCTCCACAAGGATCTCCAGGCTATGTTGACCCTGAGTATCATCAATGTTACCGGCTAACCGATAAGAGTGATGTTTACAGCTTTGGAGTTGTTCTGATTGAGCTCATATCATCAATGCCTGCTGTTGATATAAACAGGCATAGACATGAGGTCAATTTGGCTAACTTTGCCATGAACAGGATTCAAAAGCGTGCAACCGAGGAGCTGATTGATCCATCTCTTGGATATCAGTCAGATGCAGAAGTCAAAAGGATGACAACTTCAGTTGCAGAGTTGGCTTTTCTATGTTTGCAACAGAATAAGGAAATGAGACCTGCCATGGATGAGATCTTGGAGGAACTGAAGAGAATTGAAAGTGGAGAATCCAAGTTGAAGAGTGTGCAGCAGCCACCAGATTGTGACGATCTTGCCTTGATGAAGCACATCCAGATGCCATCCTCACCCATTTCTGTGACAACAAATTGGGTCAGTAGTGATACTACATCTAATGTGAGTGGTTAAGTTTTTGGCTTACATGCTCAAAATATGTGATGAACATATGTGTAAACATTTCACTTGCAGAGGTGATGTATATGTGATAAAATGGAGCTGTTTCTTGTACTTCTTTTTTAAGGCTCCTGTAATTTGTTAACTGGTTTCCAGTTTGTATTGTGAAAGCTGATTTTATCTTCTTCACTTGATATTTGATCAGAATTGTCATTGATACTATAGCAAACACAGATAACTTCTTGTAATTGTAATGTGACTTTGGGTGAAATTAGTTTGAATCATAAGAGAATCAAAGTTCAGTCCATTTGGGAGATAATTTCCTTCTTGATAATTTTCTAGCAATTGCAGTGTGTCATTCAGGCTTTGCCATTTCAGCCACCACACCAGAACTTGGTAAAGTACAATCAGAACCCAAAAACAAAGAAAAAGAAAAAAGTTATCCAACAATCAAGACCTCTGCTTCTAGGGTGTGGAAATCCGGGTAACCGGACCGGATTACTAATATTTTAAACCCAACCCGTTTTTTGTTCCAAAAGATAATCCAAACAAAAATCGAACCTAATTATCTTTTGAACCGGTTATTTATCGAACCGATAATTCGGTTTTGTTACCGATTAACCGGTTTTATAAAACAATCCCCTGTTACCCCACTATTTTGAGGGGTCACTACCCTCACCAACTTCCTCGCATTGTCAAACCATTAAACTCCACCTTCCACCCCATCAACTAATTTAAAATCATGATATCTAAACTTTGTTGGAAAGAGTGACCTTTCTAGAGAGAGAGAGAGAGAGAAATAAGAATATAGTTGAATAAAACAGCTTGAAAAACTTAGAAAGTTGAAGAGACTAATCAAAGAATTTAACCTTATCAAACAAATGCTATTGGGTGTGGAGGCTGCAATCGATTGAAATGGGGGAGACGACTTGGAAAAAGAATAAAGTTGATTGTGATGGGAGATGAATTGGGAGAAAAAATTGGTCCTGCAGCTACGACTGCGGTGTTTGTAGTTGTAGGAGAAGCAGCAGTAAATATAAGAGGAAGGGGTTTGATGTGAGACGTGGTTGGGTATTGAAAACGTGAGGAGTGGAGTGTTTTCAATTTTCAATTTTTTACTTTTAAAATTGTGGAAAAACCGGTTCTGTTAACCAGTTCAAAATTACAATTAAACTGTTAACCAAACCCATTTTTTTGGTTTTCTTCAAAACTGAAACTGAATGGGTTGTTTTGAAAAACCGATTTTTCGGACCAATTTCTCGATTTGTTTTTTTTTTTTTTTCAGCCCTACTAATTACCCATAAGAAAGTATATTAAATCGAAAAGGTGTTTCCTACTAGAAAAGATTTGAACCAGACAAAAATTATTACATCGAATCTGTCACGCTATACGTTGTTACAATTTCTCGCACTAATGAGAAGTGTATAGATTTCAAGAAAAACTTATGCAAGAGTTTATAATAGATCGATAATATGATGTTGAACGAATGGGAGAATTAATAATAACACAAATAAATAAATAAAAAGTAGATGAAATGAATTTTTAAAATAGTTTGAATGTAAAACGGAAATTCTACTTTCATTATTATCTTATTGCTTATCTTGTGTGTTTTTTGTGTGTATAAGTAGTATTTGCTCTCAAACGAGGCAATTACCCTTAGCTATTAGAATTCCCAAATTTCAAATCTATTTTTGGGATGGGAGACCCCTTTTTATATTGTTACATAGATGAACTTGCATATAAATTTTGGAAACCTTCTAGCAAAATAATCCTCTCACAAGATGACATATAGCCTAAGAGACAACTTGCGATAAACTTATAAGTGAAGTAGTTTTTTTCACAATGGGACATGCGACCTAGACAATTGTATAGTCATGGGACACGTGGTGCGAATCCATGCTGTACGGATTCGCCACATAACACTATGTCATATTTTAATTTAGAGTAATACTATATATATCAATATAGTAATGCGTGATAATAATTAATGTGATTAATATTATATTATTCAATACATAAATTCGATACACTACTTTCTGTATTATTTTCCTTTAATTTAAAAGCGAAGATATATTTAAATTTGACATATAACTGATAACATATGAGTCTATGACTTTTTAATTACTCTGACCGTCTGACGTATCAGATCATCATGCTGACGTGGTATCTCAGCATACCGAATGCAGAGAAATAAAGAATGTGGACCATATCTAACTAAGCAAAACCTACTTGCAGGCATGTCAAGTCCAGTCTTGCAATATTCATGACCCAAATGGGCCTGGCCAGGCCGACTATAGCCCATTAGACACTTCTAATAAGACAAGTAAAGTGTTGAGGTTCTGTTCTGCCTATTCTTTTCTTTGATTCTTTGAACAAAAAAAGGTGAAGGTGGAATTTTCAATGCACCAACACCAAGACAAGAATGAAGACTCACTCTGAATCATTTGATTTGGTCATTTAAAATTCTCTTGGAAAATGTATCACCATTCTCACTCTCTTTTCTCTCCTTTTTCCAATTCCATTCAAAGCATGCACCATCTTTTTGAACACCCTTCACAAGAAACAATACTCCACACAAATCCCATTTAGATCCTTTCTCTCTTTTACAAGTAATTAAAGCTCTTTATAAACCCTTCATCATTATCACACACATTATTCAAACTCCAACACCCTCCTTCAGGATTTCCCTGAAAACTCTCCTCCACAACTTGTAACAATGGCAGCTTTGCAGAAGTTCAAGATCCTTGCAACACCATGTGGGGTTGTCCAGAGCCCCACCAGGAGCCCCAGAACGAGCCCACTGGTGCAGCTGCCACGCAAGAAGACAAGCTTACGGATGTTACTGACCAAGAGCACCAGCCGCCACTCGCAGAAACTACTGACGACGAGTCAGCAAGAAGTTGTGGTTGTTGATATTGAACGTGACATTTTGCATGAGAAGAAGAAGAAGAGTCAGAGCAACACTTTGAAGGATCTGTTTGTCTCTTCTTTTGAAGATGATAACGTTGACAATGACAAGGCTGGTGATGGTGATAATAATGATGGCACGGTTAGAGACAAGAGTGAAATATTGTTAATGAGGAAGTTGCAGGGTGGTTTGGTAGGTCAACCGGGTTTGTCTAGACCGGTTTGGGTTGGATTTAGACATAGATTGCTTAGGAAAGCTTGGAGGCCGATGCTTGTTTCTATTCCTGAGTAACCAACAAATTTTGTTTTTTTTTTTCATGGCTTTTTATTGATATTTTAACTCCTGAGTTGAAATTTATATATTTGCTTCCTATCTTATATTATGTCTTATATTTGTATTACCTTATATTACATGTCTTATATTTTTATTACCTTTTATGTTATAAACATGACTCGGACGGAAACAATTTGGTTAGAACTACCTCTAAGTAGTTTGACGGTTCGCTTAAGACCCTTGGATGTATTATTCAAATATTTTGAGTTCGAATCCCTACAAATATTAATAAGGGGTAATCACTGAATGTCTACCTGACCTAACTTCAAGACTCCAAAGAACTAATTAAGGTATACGTAAGCTGGCTCGAACATCCCTAGATACTAGAAAAAGGAAAAAAAGAAAAAAATTTGGTTAATTTAGGGAAAGGGACATGTTGGCATAAGGGATTGTAATGTGTGGTGCTTTTCTTGTCGTGGGAATTTTTCCAAAAGTGCTTTGGAGAGGGACTTGGATTTCTTTAGGGACCAACCAAACACATGATTCATGATAAAGCTCAAGGATAAAGAAAGTATTCAAGCATCAGCCTGCTTTGCATTTGAATAAAAAGCAAAAAAGCATTATTATTCCAGGCCTTTCTGGTGCTTGATGAGTCACAAAATTTCGGAAAATCCCCCTCTTCTGAACATGAAAAATCAGCATTTATCCCAAAGAAATTAGTTTTATATCAGCTTCATCTTTGTTCCTGAAGCCAAAAAAAAAAAAGAGATTCCAATTCTGCAACACAAGAAACACTGATAGTTTTCCAGGAGATGCCTCTCTCTTTTAACTGCTTTGTACGACCAGAAAATTAAAACGAAAAATTCAACCCCACGCATTATTCCGTATTCCATCATATCATCTTTGCTAAAGTGGAAAGATTCCCATGTCTCCAGATTGAAATGAAATATTCTAATGACTCAGAAGGAAAATATTCGGAGAAAAAGAATTTGGGTCATACATTGAATGATTTAAAATTTTATACAACATCTGAAAAGAAAAAAATTGAACAACTGCACAAACAGGAGATAATGAAGCTAATCAACAAAATTCATTGAAAAGGAAAAAAAATACACTTTTTATTACCTTACAGTTAATTTATGCTGTTCAACTTTTTTATGGAAGAATTTCCCCAATAGGGAAGTAAGTTGGAAGAAGAACAAAAATGAATCAGTGTTTTGCCGTTAGCTGATCCTTGTTTCCCAGAGGAATTGAGGGAGTAATCTTATTTGATTGGATTTGTGATTGTCGCAAAATGGTGTCGTTTTCTTTGTCCCCGGCTCCCCTGTTTTGCGGCTGAGGCTTGACATTTCCATCAGGTTTTGGGTGCTTTTGTGAATGCTCTTTATCCAGGGGTAGAACCCGCTGCAAGAACCTTTGCATCATCTCATAACTGGTAAATGTAATTACGGCTGATGGAGTTGTTCTTATTAGATTTGTTGCACAACCTCGGTAGAAACCAGGGAGACCTTCCTTTTGGAACACTTTCTTGATGCAATCAACGACTCCTGCATATTGCATCCCAACCTTTCTGTTCTGCCCTTGCTCTTGCAGCCTTGAACGGATAACCTGGATTATATGAAATTCAGACATTACATGCAGGATAACGAAAATTAGAATGGACATTTATATACCACAGAGAGATTCTCAGGAGCCATCCACTGCCAGTAAATTAGAGAAGAGACCCCAGCCGCACATACCTCATGCGGGTAAGTCATCACAGAAGCAAGTACTTTGGATACAGAAGAGGCAATTGCTACACTCGGAGGACTTAGCTTATCAACTTCTGTATTCTCTGATGACTCAAAATTTAAAATGATTAGCAAAACCTAAATATTATAAATCAAGGAAATATTCAAAATCTTCAGCCCAGAAGAGAACTAAACAGAAGATAAAGATCATAGTACCTTTTTTAGCCATGAAAGACTTGATTCTCTCGTATGCAGGAAACTGAATAGCAACATGACTAATCCCAGCCAACAAAGGCAGAATACCACTGTTTCAGACCATAAAAATAGCATCAAGAGACCAAAAGTATTGAAAGAAAGTAGTTATGTGAAACTAAAATTGTAATAGCAAAGTTTCCACAGAGAGACTAGTAAACTGAGTCATAACCAATTTCTTACTTCGATGCTCTGAAAGGTTGGATCCAAAGAAGAAAAAATTCCAGATTTCACAATTTAGAAACTAAAGTACTGACCTATACAACCCACGAATCCCTTCTTCATGTGTAATCCTTCTCAAAGCAGAAAGTATGCTTTTGTATGGAACTACATCCGGCCTCATTCCCTGAGTCTAAAAGAGATGAAAAATACATGAATGCCCAAACTGGGACAACAATAATGGTATAAATGTGAAATACTCCATACAACAAGTAAAAAAAAATGAATGCCACTTGAACTATATCTGTAAAATCATTGAAGGAGTTTGATCCTCCAAACTCCATCCTATGCAACTTATAAATACTGGTTCCAGATGTGCAGCAAGACAGTGACAGAGAAGAATGTTCAGACAAAACAAAAACATAGTCCAATAACTAAAACTAAGGGGTGTTCTACATAAAAAAATTTCATGGACATGGCTATACTACCTTAGAAATAAAATTTCACCAATCATGCATGCAACCAAGTATGTTATAGACACAAGAACTGACGTCCTAGCTTTAAATAAATAATGATATTGCATACAAAAGATAATGCACTTACTTGGAGTCTGGTCTTAACAACCCACAATGGATTTGTTGTGAGGGCCGTGGCAGCCCCGGCACCAGCAGCAGCTATCATATTTTTACCGACTGTGAGCTGTTTATTGCTATCCCCTACAATATGTCAATATAGAATATCAATGGAATCAGACTCAACAATGTTCAAAAGTACTTGGCTCAGCAATAACTTGATTTAAGCAGCAGAATAACAATTTCTTCCTAAGAATTCAAATAAAGAAAAACACATATTTTGTCAACTGAAAAAAAAATAAACCAACCATTTGAATGGAGTTGGCCTTTAAGTTGCTCATAAACTGTGAAGTATACCTACATATAAAATGATCACTCCTGTAACTTAGCAAAATTCTAAGAGACATAATAGTATATTCAAATCTTAGCTAAAAGACAAAAAAAAAAAGTATTATATGAGAAGTTAAATTAAATCGAGACAGAAAGTTGATGCCCTGGATCTGAAATCGATTTTTGAGTAACATATGGGGTGAATACATGCCAGTGAAATTCCCAAATTTTTCAAACAAAAGTTGGCTTACATTCACCTAGAACGAGTGGTTCTTTGGGGAGTTATCCATAAATGATCTTGTTATATGATTATACCCTTTCAACCTAACAAAAACATTACAAAGACTAGGAAAGACAATCTTGCTTCTGAAAAGCCACAATCCCTTGGCCTCTTACTAATTGTTCAGAAAATTGGCTGAAAGCTGACTTTTGATGGAGAAAAAGGGAGGGTTATTTTCAAAACTTGCAGCATTTACTGATAGATAAAAATAGGTTCTAAAAACTTGAATGTCCTTTTTGAACCAATTACTAAGGGAAAAACTAGATTTCTTCATCAAAGTAATTCTCTAAAATATTTGACAAAAAAAAAAAGATAGGGTTGAGATAGATTTGGGAAAACACAATTGAGTAGCACATCATAGAAATGATCACATTCTTGGCCCTAGTGATTAAAAGAGAACCTTAGCATAATTCAACTAGAGAAAAAAAATTAACATAACAATCTAATATTTTTTAATAAGGCTTGTCTTTCAACAATGTAGAAGGGGTTTCAAGCAATCTTTGTTTTCCTTCTGGAAACAAAGCACTGAAAGTAGCACTCACTGCCCAATTTGGAAGTAATGCTAATATTGTTGGCGAGAGGCCACGATACATTCCCCTGAAGCCTTCATTTTTTAATATGTGCTGTAGACTAGTTATAATGACACTACCTGAGCAAAAGAAAAAAGAAGCGCACCAATAAGAATACCAATTGTTGATAGCAGCTAAAATCAGAAATAAAAATATGCATCCAAAGTATCACCAATGCAATTTTTTTTTTTCTCTCATAAGCAAAAAGCACCACATATTGGCATTAATAGAAATACGACTTTATAGATAGAAGCATAGTGAACACTAGGTTTCATGACCAGCAGTTTGTCCTGCACAGTTCCTAGTTGACTGCTACCAGCTTACAATTACAACAATTTTCCGGCATAAAACTCATACGGACAGTCCATCATTTACCCAAAATGTGAACAAAATTACAATCATCTTATTCATCTTACCAAGTGCACAAATGTCGCCATGTCCTCATCTTTAGATTTTAAGGAACTGTTTCATTTGAAATTCGATGACCAATGGCCATAATCGAGATTGCAAATCATCTGCAAACATTATTTCTTCCTCTTCAGAACGCAACTAGCAAGCAGCAGAAGTTTACTAATTTCACTTGACTTATTTTAGTTAAAAACTATACGAACCCTTGACTACAAATTTCAAACTCCACTCCCTACTCCAGTCAAACTAAATTAAAGCCAAAAAACTACACAAGAATTAACACCAGAAAAAATACCAAAAGGGTTTAGAGAATTAACCTTTACGACCAGACTGAGGCCCTTGAGGAAGGCCATGTACTTGTAATCTTGTCTTGATCACATCCAAAGGGCACACAAAAGTCGCTGCAATTGCACCTAAAACAACACCAAAAACAAAGAATCAAGAAAACCCTTATAAAACCCTCAAATTGAACACAAAATTCTCAAACTTTACACAAAATTCAAACCCCACCAAACCCCAAAAAAATGAACAAAGAAACAAAGAAAGTAATAAAACAAACCAGCAGAAGCTCCAGCAATAGCGTGGGCAAAAATGTCTCTTGTAGTTGGAAAATGAAACGATTCCCCATCTCCACTCATCTTCAAAACTCCCAAAGCAAAGCAGATCTATATCTATCTATAACATACATAAATATATATACACTTGCATCATATATATGCATATATATAGTAAGTAATTGTATATTTTTATATAAAGAAATGCTTCTTGTTTAAGCGGTTTCTGGGTTCCATTTGACTTGTTCAGGTTGAATTGAATTTTGAAGATAATGGTGTTGGCTTGTTTGAAGGGGTTGAAACGTCAGTGGGTTCAGCTTAGGCAACTCTGTTGCGTTGATTCTTCTCTGTTCTGCACTAAATTTTGCGTATACTTCGGTTTGGTCTGAAGATTTTGAGTTCTGTTTTTATTCTTCCCAATTTCTTTCTTCCATAAGATACTGTAAATGGGAAAAGCGTGCGGCACATGTAATCAAAGAGGGAGAAATTCCAATATTAGCCCCATCTCCAACAAAGTTCGTTACATTTTTTTCGCATTTTCTTTCAAATACTATTATAAAATAAATATTTCGAACACGTCGTCATTTTTTCATATTTTCTAATTATTTTTTATATTGCAAAAAATAAAACATAGAAAAACTAATTCATAAAAGATCACCTTTAACATCGTCTAAAATAACCCTTAACTCAGATTCTAATCCGTAGAATAGTGTAATATGAGTTGAATCATGAACAAGGGTCGATAAATAAATTGAAATGTTTCTCTAAAAGTATTAACAATCAAATGGAGGGGAATCCAATGCTTACACCCCTTAGAGCCGGCGATGGGTCCATATTGTGCCTAAAAATTCAAGATTCATCTTATCGTGAGCCATGCCATGTCAAGGCATGCAAAAATTCGTATCCTATCGTATTGTGTCAGCTCACCAAATTTCAAGGCCCGACGACATGGTCCATTATAAATCGTGGTATGCCTTGAGTCCATGTCGTGGGGCGGCCTGTATGATAATTTTGATTTATTATTAATACTTATTATAAAAATATTTTATTTGTTATATTTAGTGACATTTTGTATTTATATTAATTAAAAAATATATACAATCACTATAAAATATAATAAATTTTTCATAGTGATAAAATAATGAGACATTGAAATATTATTAAATTTCAACACTTTTTATTACTTATAAGTTATAATTATAAATTAAAAATACAAACTTAGAAGTTTGAATTAAGAATTATTATACATTTTTATCTTTATTAATTTTTAAATTCTTAAAATTTTCAAATATATTTTCTTAATTGTACACGTAGACTAGTATTTTTTTTTCATGTAGGCCCAAATGCCTTTTTTAAAGGCCCATGCACAGTTCAATGGTTGTGGGCCATGTCGTGCTATGTTTTTTGTCATGTCGTGTTGTGCTTTTTGTTGTGTTGTGTCATACTATGATCATAGGTCGGCACAGCCCATTGTCAGCTATTTATTTACCCCTATTAATAATCGAGAGAAATTGAATTTAAAATTTTTTTGAGTAACCTAAGAATCTTTATTGTCCTATCCACCACCCAAGAGAGGTTTATTATATCATTTTATTAATAATGTTGCGTGGACAAAATTAATTGTCATGTTATGTGAGTATAACACAAATTTGGTGCAACGTTTATCAAAATTTATTACGGTTTGGGCTGACTTAGCCCTTGCTACTAGTCCAACAGTACTAATACCCATGCCATACTGTACTAGGCCGTGTTAAGGGATAAGTTGGGCTTGGTAAGCCCAATATTTTGGGCCAATGAAAGCTTAATCCCAACCTGGCCCAATTATTAGGAGCCTTTCTTGGGCCGACCCAAAAGCAGAATTCCTTGAACTTGAAAACAGCTTCTTTTTTATTTATTTTTATCACTTTTCATTTAAATCTATATAGTTTCGGTCTTTTAATTGATTTTTTTTTTTTTAAAATCATCACTTATTTTCAAATAAAATTACTTAACAGAAAAAGAAACTTAAATCTGAACAATGAAATTTTTTACAGAACACATTGATCAAATTACCTAATATACCCCTATGCATAATGAATATAAACTTATATAAAATATTAAATGAGGGTTCTAAAATTTATTTATTTAAAAAAATTTAAATATCTTGAATTATGTAATGGTCGGAATGGGCTTCCGAAAACCAGTCACCGTTGTTGGAATCAGATGATAGGAAAATTTACGCCATGCTTTGGTAACAATCTAGGCATCAAAATATTCGTCTTTCAATTCTCTTATCTATTTATGTAATTGTTAAAGACAATAAATTTTTATTTTTTCCCAGGATTTGAAGGAGAATTCGACAAAAAGCTTTCTCCATCAGATTCCAAACAAACTACACATTGTTTGTCTTTAAAAGTTATATAGATAGATAGATCTAGCAAAGAGGATCATCTTAATACCAATTTCACATCCTAATCTCTTCAAAAAAATTCCGGTAATTGGAATCTGACTCTAACGACAAGATTTCAGTGACCTATTAACCATTTTTATATTACAATTTTTATATAATTAATTATACTAACCTACCCATAATAATAATAATAATCAACATAATTAATATTCGTAAGTTCTATTAAGAGAAGCTCAAGATTTAGGTCTTTCGTAAGTTCACATACATTTATAATATTCGAGTACAATGGTGTATACTTCAATAACCTCTGCTTTCATAGACAATGCCAAAGCGCGTATAGTACAATGGTGTCCAAGAGAGGGAAACAAAGATTTAAATTGAGTTGATTCAACAACATTAAATGCAGAACAAGCATCTTTTGCTACAAAAATTCCTTGACTCTAGTCTCCCTATATACAAACAATCATCTCATCCTGCAAGACTCTGGTGCTTGGAGACTCTACAATGGCTTTAATTGCATTAAAAGTTTGGTGGGTTCTGATTTGAAAGCCTTAAAAGCTATCTAGCTGGTATTCTGAGCAAGAAAACCTGCAAAAAAATGAACCCAACTTGAGCTGCTGCTGAGGCATCTTCCGCATCATCGTCATAATTATCACGACTGCAAATTTTCATGGCGGTCCCAGAGAGTTATGTGGTGGTTGATTTTCTGTTAAAAAAAATTAATTCTGTTAGCAAACAGGGCAGGCAAGTAGGGCCATGAGAGGCCCATTTTCACATATTTCTAGTTGCCAATACATCTCGCTTGAGTTTCAAAGCATGGAAATAGGCAAAAGGTTTTTGAATTATGATAGATCCAAGGCACCTGCTAACTTTGAGATTGAGATTCTCAGGATAAAAACAAAAAAAGTTTCAGGTTGGTGAAGGGTTATTAATCAAAAAATTTATGCAAATTGGGAATATTTTACCATTTTGATTTTCACTCAGAATCTTAAGAGAAAACGACTTTTCGTTCTTTTTTTTAATGATTTTATTCGGAAACTGTTTTCGAAAATATTTCAACTAGATGCGTTTTTAAAAGTTTTCGAAAAACTTTATTTAAATTCTGTATGGAAGGATAATTGCTAAATATTATTTTGGAGATATACGAGAGATCTTGGAATTATACGCCATAATAGAGTTGGAGATAAGGACATCCATATGCCATAATAGAGTTGAAGATAAGGATATGCGAAAAAAAAGAGAGAATATTCAATATTACTTATTAGAAGGAATTTGATAACTTGTCTGATAATTGTATAGTTCTCACAACAGAAAAATACTAAATGAATAGGACTAAAGAAAATTTTATAATATGTTTTTAATTTTTTTTAATATCTAATTATTGTTAGGAGATTACGCAGTGAAAAATATACATCGAGATTAACAAAATATGAACAAAATCACACCATAGAAAGAGACATATTATTTACATGGTTCGACATAACATGTCTGCATCTACGAATGAGATAAATTTATTATAGTTTCATAAAAACAATATAAAAGAGTACACAACACCATAAACTCAGTACATAATTAACAGAGCGAAAACAATCTTAGGATGCGCTTAGTTCATTATTTTAATACTTTTTAGAATAATATTTTGAAAAAAAGTTAAATTTGGTGGTTATTACGAGGTATGATTTAAAAATTAACAAAAACATCTCCCTAGATTTGTTAATTTACTAAACACCTCTTGTAATAAAATATTAAAAATTAACAAAAACACCCTTACCCACCCATTAAATACCGAGAGTTGGCCACCACCACCGAGAGGGTGGTCAGAGTCATCGTATCAATACACGACCTACTGGATCTGGCCATTGTGCATCGATATGACCTTTGTCAGCTAGATCCATCATGGATCTAGCCGAAAAAAGCGAGATCTACGGTTAGATCTGTCGTGTTTGATCATCAACGATGGCTAAAGATATGGCCGTCATTGAGGACTAGCTACGACCAAAGATCTGGCCATCAACGGCCATATGTTTGGCTATAGATCTGACTTTTTCCTGCCAAATCCTCTGTGAATCTGGCCAAAAAAGGCTAGATAGGCGCACTACCGGCTAGATACAACCGATAGTGCACCATTATATGAGATTTCAACCACCTTCTGGCAGTGGGTGTCGGAATCGGGCAAATGTAGGTTGGTGGGGGTGTTTTTATCAATTTTTAAACTTTTTTTGGGGGTGTTTAGTTAAATTAACAAACCTATGGGATTTAAAAATAATTGAATAAAATATAATAATATTTTCAGAATAGGGAAACAAATGTGTATTTTAGATAAGATAGAAATAGGATAAGGTAAAAATTGTGAAACAAACACACCTTAGTTTATAATCATGCTCAACCCAATACTTAGAGTAACACTCTACCTGTAGTGTTTAATAACTCGTACATCAAATACTATGTGTTCTCGCATTCTCTTATATCTTTGAATTAGTTCTCACCCTATATTTATAGTTATGATATGAGACATAGTTATGATATGAGACATTCTATTTCTAATAGGATTCATATGTTAATTCATAATATAACTCTTATAATTCTATTCCTTATATTCTTCATTAAATAGTTTTTTTAAAGACATACAATTTTATATGGGAACAAATAGAAAACTGAACCACAATATCTCAACAATTTATAAGTATTATGTGTTTGTTTTTAAAAATTTTAAATATCTGAAAACTAGTATCCTTATATATATATCTTTTCAATATTATGATATATATTTATAGTTTGTATTACAAATAATGAATTTGATAAAATATAACAAAAATATTTTAATTTTGTAAATAATTTGATTTTAATTTCTTAATTGTGTGTATCCACTATATCTGCTACAATAAAAGTAAAATAGTAACGTGATTGGAATTTAAAAATTAAAATGGTGATATTTTTGGAGACGTTATTTAAGACAAATAACAAAGTCTTTAATATTCAGTTAAAAGTAAAAAAAAAAATTTAGCTTTTTCCCATTTCCATTAGGAAAAATATGACTGATTATTAGTCTTAGTGATCAATTAAACGAAATAGAGACAATAATAAGAATAAAATATAATAGTAAAACAAATCAAACAGTAAAAAAAAAAAAATAATATGTACGATTTATCATGGTTTACCCAATATAGACTACGTTCTTAACTGTACTACCTATTATTACATATGTCTCACTTCTCTCAGCTTATAATGAACTGAATTCACTCACACATATAACAAGAGATATTTACATACTGTGCTAGATAACTACAGAAAAGTATATTTACATACTAGGTTTAAGAGATTAAACCTAATTTTACAAGGATTCATATTCCTAAACCCAACCTAATAAGGAATTAGTAACTTAAAAAAAATTCTACAGCGGTTATCCATAAAAAAATCCAAACCATTAATGCTGAAGTATACAACTCCAAGAATCAAACCAAGCAACTCTTAAATATCTTGATATAAAATATCTTGAAAACAAACAAGCCCAAGAATCCGACAGGGAAAAAGTTTGATTGAGACATTTTTTGGTTAGATTTTCCAGGGACAACTATGCCTCAACTATTTTCATAAAATGGTATCTAGAAATTCATATTGTTTTACGATTTAAAAAAAAATTAATGTTATACTTATAATTAAATTATATAATCAGATAAAAAATAAAATAATTATTTTATATAAATTTTATATAATTTTTATTTAATTATATGAATCAATAGTAAACAAAATATTATTATAAAAAAGAAAAAGTTGTTAAACATAAGTTCATGATACTATAACTTAAATTTTTAACTCATCTCTCAACATCATAAGTCAGGAAAAGTTAAACGACATATAGATTGTATTAGAATATTAAGTTACAAAATTTCAACCCATAATTAATACAAGGACAAGATTAAGCTTTGAAAACTACATTTCTCCCATTTTAAATCCTATATTTGGTATGCAATTTAATAAAGTGTTAGTGATGTTTAAACTAATATGGGCCACAGGAATAAACAATTGTCTTGTAAGATATAACAACACAAATCCTGAGGTGTTTTTGGAGAACAATCTTAAGTCAATTTCATTCAAAAGCTGAATTAATATTATCTCCTCAACCACATTACTTGTTTCCAACCACAACCCTTCAATTTTCTGCATTCTGCAATTCATTATTTAACTGTCCCAAGCTTAGACTGATTAAATGCTCCTTGAAAAAATATCCCCATTTTGCTACCTTAATGGCGCCCAAAAATACAGTTATGTGCTCTCAACACAAGGGTTTATTTATAGGGCCGTAAACAGGAATTTATTTCCTATGTCGAGTACAATGAAAAGCAGGACGGATCCAAAAATTTCAGTTAGGATAAACCAAAATAAAAACTAATTACGTAGTAATATTTCTGTTAGGGTGAGTCAAAATCTAGAAATTTCAGTTATGACCCACCTTCAACTAGAGTAGCATCCGCCCTTGATAAAAACGTTATCCAATAAGTTCAAGGTTGAACCATGATGTGATCCTACATTGTATAAACATAAGTTAGTCTTAAGATTATGAGAACAGGT
Source organism: Pistacia atlantica (assembly GCA_026229545.1). Taxonomy (NCBI): domain Eukaryota; kingdom Viridiplantae; phylum Streptophyta; class Magnoliopsida; order Sapindales; family Anacardiaceae; genus Pistacia; species Pistacia atlantica. Next base: position 2,707,156 of record CM047902.1, on the reverse strand, counting down.
AGATTAAATCGACTAATAGGTTAATCTTTTTAGTAGTTGGCAAGCATTTAACCCGAACCAAGAGGCATTTAATTCATTTTCTATTCTGGAAGATCCCTCTGTAAAAAAGTAATGAAAATCCCACAATGAACTTGATATCATGTTCGAATAATTGGATGCCAAAATTATTGGCATAATCTTGTAAGAGATTTTATATATATATATTCTTAGCATTTAAATTTTTTTATCATTTTTGAGTTCTTGACTTCGCATGAATGCACATTCATGCACTTCCGACACTGAAACCAGAGAATTCAAATGGGGTTAATATATTTAATGAGAAATGCAGCTTTACCAAGGAACAGAATTTGTTAAAGTAACCTACTCCTTAGGTTTTTAGTCGCTCCATAAATATTAAATTCATCGATTTTCAGAAAGCAGGTGAAATGGTTTCATTTCTATAATGAAAGCATTTTATCTCCATTGTCCAAGTAGACATGTAGTTGTTGCCATGAATTTATTACTTTACTAATATTACTAAGGAGTCAAATGTCAATCACTTATTAGTCTGACTTGTACTACTGATATTCATACTTTAAAAAAGTACATACGATTATATTTGATTTCTGTTGAATTGTTGACTTATACATATATTTTTTTTAAATGATGAGAATGTTTATGTTAATTTACACATATATCAATTAATCTTTAATATCTATTAAATATTTTATAAATTTAATAGTCAAAAGTAAGTCATAATATAGTAGATGGTCCAAGATTCGAATAGAAAAAATCAATTAAAGGAGCAAACATTTTTGTCTGTCAAACCAACCCCTTGAGATTTACATATATGAGAAATTTTCAAAAACAAATTAAAAATTATTCTAATATTCGTGCTACAATAATTAATTATATGTAACAATTACTGTATAGAAGTAACATTATCTAAAATGATCATATTTAGAACTTTGTTCGAGTTTTAACTAAAACCCTTTACATTGATACTTAAGATCACAACCAAAATCAATGTTACCTGTTATTCGTAATTCTTTCTAATGAGTTACATAATTAACCTTTTAACCAATAATTATAAATAACACAATAATACAAAGATAACATTAATTAACTCGAATGAACACTTTCTAATGTTCATCTCAAATGTGGTTGAGACCTACTAGACCAGAATCGAAAGATCATCCTTAAAGGTAACATTACCCCCATACTTAATTCAATCATATTAGTTAGATGATTAGCCTTTGAACCAATTTCTAGTTTAATCCTTTCCAACTAATCACCTAATTAGAGCTGGGCAAGGGACCGGTCCCTTGCGGGCCCAGGCCTGGGCCCGTTTGGGACTGGTCCCTTGACCCAGTCCCAAATGGGACCAGTCACTCATGGGCCTAGGACCGGTCCCTAGGTCCATGAGAAAAACCAGGACCCGGACCAGGCCTTAGGCCCGGTCGGGACTGGTCCCATGGGCCCAGGACCGGTCCTAGGACCAGTCCCATGGGCCTCAGACAATTTCATTTCCCCCCCTCAATTTTTTTATATTTTGGGGGTAAAATGAAATTTTATAGGGGGTATTTAGTATTTTTTAGGGGTAAAATTTATAAATTTTATAAATTTTTTAGACCTGGAAGATTTTTTTTTTAATAAATTTTGTAAAATTTCATTTTAACCCTCGTAATTTATATCTATTTAAATTAACAGGGAGTTTTATGTAATTTGGTAAGGGACTACATTGAAAATATACAAAAAAATTTGGGCCCAGGCCCGGGCCTTGGAGGAGGGCCCAGTGGAGGGCCCGGGCCCTCCTCCTAAGGCCTGGTCCCGTTTTGAGACCAGGCCTCCTAGGACCGGTCCTCCCAAGGACCGGTCCTAGGACCGATTTTTGGAGCTGGGCTTTTGGGCCCGGTCCCAAATGCCCAGCTCTACACCTAATTACTCAGACAAACTAGGTTGAATTGACCTCTTAACAAAATCCAAACCTTAAATAGAATCCTGTGTGGTAAGGTGTAGGTGGGGTAGTGTGGTCCCACAAGAATAACACGTGGGGACCATAGGATAGGACCACCTAAGTAAAAGATATAAAATAATCACCGTACAAAATTATGATCAAAACAGAGCCGAATCAGACAAGCGTACACATGCCATACACATCATTGCCATCACAGAAACACATGCACACCCTTTACTCACGTGTCAGCTTTTTTTCCCACCTCCACGTTCGCTTCCACGTCCACAACCACTCTCACTCCTTCACTCTCTCTCCCCAATAATTTTGCTTCAAAACTTTGGAAAAATTCTTGAACGAAATTTGATACTTTTTGTTGTTCTTGTTGTTGTACATGATGTTGTGGGAGATGGACGAGTGCGTGGAATTAATCTTCCTGTAATGTTATATTTTGACTAACATCGTCAAGAATAATACTAAACATATAACTCTTTCATATATATTGATGTGGTGTAAAATATGAGACATCTTACATCATTTGGGAAGGAAGAGTCTGAGCTGGTTAAATATTAAGGGAATCTGTCAAATATCAAAATGTGTTTTAGGCTTCAACAAAGGTTTTTAGGCCTGAAAACAAATCCGTGAGGGATTGAGTTTGAAAGTCAGGCCACCCAAGTTATTAAAACGAATAATATCTTGATAATGTTTGGTCAGCTGTGGGCCGAGGTGTTACAAAGTAAATAGATGAATTTGTATACAAAAGCAATTCAATAAATGCTAATTAATATAAATGAATGGCATGATAATAAAAGAGTTATGATACATCAGTTTATGCATGTAACACTACTTATATTGTTAGATAATTGATTTTAAGATTATGAAAGATAAATGAGATGATTTATCCTTATTGTTAAAAGGAGAAAGAAGATGATATTTATAAGATTGACTTGATCATGTTGTTCAATTGGTTTAACTTTAGATTCAGGATTCATGTTCGAAACTTTCTTGACAATCATACCTATTATAACAAATCTTATGTAGCAGTTTCATGACCTCAATAAGGTAATTAATTAATCCCAACATTGAAAGAAGAAAAAATAAGATAATATTATGAAATATATATGTTTTTTTTAGTATATGTACATACAATTAACCAATCATATAGTGTTATAGTAATGTATTTAAGATATATTTATCTTATGATTGATTGGTTGTAATGTACCTCTGGTTTAAGAAAGATTCTCTCGACACCATAAATCATTTACCCAAATAGTTAATATTATAAAACTAGTTTAATTATATGGCATATAAAATCAAAATAAAATCAAATATTATTAATTTTATTATAATATCATAATTAAGCATTATCTTATATGGATGAATATTATAATATTTATAATTATAAAACCTATAATGAACTCCACCTCCTTTCCTCTCTTTGAAGGAATCCATAGAAGGGGTTTAATTAATTTTGTAATTTATAAGCATCATATTAATTTATTAAATATAATCTTAGTCATTTAAAATATGTTTAATTCAATCATTGAATTTTTTTTTTTTTTGACATCTTATTTTATAAAAAAAGTAAGGTTCAATGAATAATGATCCTAGCTATGAAGTTTCTATCTTTGAAGCAATCATCTTAATATTTTTTATGTACAATAATTTTCACATGATATTATTAATCATTGAAGTTTATTTTAATTATATTATTAACTAATATAAATTTGATGATTATCAATTTGTCACACATGCTACAATAACTTTTTAATTTCACAATCATATAACATATTTACACTATGGCTATGTTTGACTTAGTATTTTTATCCATATTCAGGATCATATTCTCCAAATAATATTTGGCACATTATTCCAGAAATATTACCCTATTTTTTTAATTACTTTTAGACCCCATAAGGTTATTAATTTCACTAAATACCCCCTGAAAAAAAGTTTAAAAATTAACAAAAACGCCCAACTTGTCGATTCGCAACCACCGTCGGTGATAGCAGGAATACGCATGTAACTAACCTTCGACCGAAATGGTGGAAGTTCACCAATGTGGCCTTTTCCGGCCTAGATCCACCACGGATCGGCGAAAAAGGCCGACGTCTTCGGCCGACGGCCAAATCTTGGCCGTCGTTGGCCAAAGCAAACGCGGCCACATCTTTGGCCGTCGTTGATGCCAAATGGCCGTCGTTTGGCCTTTTCTCGCTCGATGTCCATAATGAGGCCGTAGATCGGCCTTTCCGGCCGATCCACCATGGATCTCGGAAAAGGCCATAACGATGTGTTATAGCACGAATCGGCCGTGCATGCCGTAACAAAATTTTCTCGGCGGATTACTACGGACGGTAATTTGGCAATGCAGTGGTGGGGGTGTTTTTGTCATTTTATACATTACGGTCTTTAATTAAATTAGTAAACTTAAGAGTTTTTTTATAAATTTTTAAAATTTACCTCGTAATACTCTCCTATCCAATAACCCAATACTATCCCCAAAATCCGATCCAAAATACTAAACTAAACACACCCTATACTTTCATGTAATAATCATGTGGGGAATTATATATATATTTTTTAATAAAAACCTTACAAAAATTAATTTTTTACCACTTAGATTACATACCAATAATAGATTAATTTTTTTTCAAACATCAATTATTCTTTCATCTGAACTCTTGAATATTAAGTCGGTATGAGTTTTGTTATGTTACTAGGTATTATTAACTTTTACTTGAGCTCGTAAATATTCTTTTTTAGTATAACGATGTTAATTCAATAATATTTCTGATGAATATTAAAGTGTAAAATATACATTACATGCACTTGATTTTAACTTTTACACATCATTTTAAAGGTTTTTCTTTTTTGCATTTTTTTTAAAATTTTATGCAAAACATAAAAAACAAAAAAACTTTAACAGAAAATCAGAAATAGAATGTGGGTTTGTTGCCAGATCACTTTATACTGTCAGCAAAGCTTTTACTTTTAGACTTCCCTTTCATTGTCCAAACAACGCATAACCAAGACCAAAACCAAAAAAAATTCAACAAAAAATTAAAAAAAAAAAAAAAAGAGCTGTCCTTTTGAAGCAACCAAACATTTCTTTCTGGGATTTCCTTTCTCTTCAAAAAAATCAATTTTTTTATGGGCCAAGATTCAATCTTTGTTTATTCTGTGAACTGGGTTTCTTCCATTTTATTTTATAATATATAAATCCACGAAAGATATGGTATTTTTCTTTTAAGTTAATGGGTTTTACAGTTCATATCTTGTCACCAAAACGCGTTGCGTTTCCGTGTTGATATCTACTTCTACTTCTTCCCTCTTTTTTTTTTAGCAGCAACGTGGATACTGCTGTTTTTGTTGTTGTTGTTGTTAGCAGATCTGCATTTTGGCTTTGGTCCAGACGCCACTCTGACATTCTCGTTGGTAACTTATGTTTCCTGTTCTGTCTTCTTGTCTATTGGAAGTTTGTTCTGTTTTGCTTGTGGGGAAAAATAAGGAAAAGACTGTGGAAAAAAGTTTGAAACTTCATAAATTTCTTGTTTCTAGTTGGAATCTTTACTTGTTCTTGCTTGTACAGTTGTAAGTATTTTGTTTGATGCAGATTTTAGTTTACAATTATCAGAGCAATGTGGTGGTTTATGTTAACTGATTTGTTGTTCCAAGTGAAGTTGTGAAATTGCTTTGTTCTAATAGTATGATTTGTTTTGTTATCTGGGTAAAGCTTACATTTGTTTCTGGTTTGTGGCTGATGATGCAGATCAAGTTGGGAACTTCATTTAGTGTTGATTTTGGGAAGTGATTGTGTTTTAGTTTGAAGTTTTGGATCAAGTTTACAAATTTTTGAGCAGATTTTTTAGTAGAAAGACTTTGCATTTTGATTGAGTAGGACTGAGTTTGATCTCAAGTTGCTGAGGTGTTGAGAAATAATATGCTTGTGAGGCCAAGGGTTTGGTGAATTTGAGGTCTTGGGCTGCAGCCAAAGACATTAAAGTGGTAGATATGGCATCTAGAGAAGGGAGGCGTCACCACCACCACCATGATCTTGTGCCTCTTGCTGCTCTGATCAGCAGAGAGATGAAGAGTGAGAAGATGGAGAAGCCGACTGTTAGATATGGGCATGCGGCTCAGTCTAGGAAAGGAGAGGATTATTTCTTGATTAAGACAGATTGCCAAAGAGTACCTGGGAATTCTTCATCTACTTTCTCCGTATTTGCGGTAACTCTTGTCCCCTTTTTGTGTAGATCTTAGTTTTTGTGTATTGACTGCCATGTCTTAGTGACTAATATTTTGAAACTTAACTTCATGCGTCTACCATTTAGATCAGATTATGGATTGTTGTGGGACACTTTATTCTACTAGATTAATTACGTTTGGTGGGAAAAGAAGATTATCTTGTTTTGTTGATGCCTAGGGTCATAAATTTTCTGTCATCTTTCAAGCTTACCTTCACTCAATCTATGAGAATAGACCTTACAAATCAGAGGCGATTGTCTAGCTTGTTGAATTTAGATTTATTGATCTCTTAGACGTGCATCATTTTGTGAGGATGTAAAGTTTTAGGTTTCATCCTTCATTTGATCTTCTTCAGCTGTATTTATCTTTATTGTTCTGTATGATTTACTGTTTAATGCAAAATTTCAGATCTTTGATGGGCACAATGGGAATGCTGCAGCAATTTATACGAGGGAGCATTTGTTGAATCATGTGTTGGGTGCTATTCCCCGTGGACTTGGGCGGGATGAGTGGCTTCAGGCTTTACCTCGGGCATTGGTTGCTGGATTTGTGAAGACAGACAAGGAATTTCAGAGCAGAGGCATGGAATTGGCCCTTTTTCTTGTTTCTGTTCTTTGCTATCTTTTGTTATCTATATTTGAACTACCTTTTCATGAGATTAAGGAAAACTAACTAATGCTCTCTATACTTGTTTAATCATCTTCAGGAGAAACATCTGGAACCACAGCAACGTTTGTCATAGTTGACAGATGGACTGTGACGGTTGCATCTGTAGGAGACTCTCGTTGTATATTAGATGCTCAAGGTGGTGCTGTTTCCACCTTAACTGTCGACCATAGACTTGAAGAGAATGTGGAAGAGTGCGTGTCTATCTCAAAGCTTTGTTTCTTCCCTTAATCTGCATGGGAATAATAATTGGTTATTCTATGAGTGCAGGAGAGAACGTGTAACTGCAAGTGGAGGTGAAGTTGGGAGGCTTAGCATTGTTGGTGGTGCTGAGGTGAGGTGCTTTCTTATATTACTCATTTACCAAAGTTTCATTAACGTTAAACAACATGATTTCTTTTGTCTCTCTTTTACTATTATCCTTTACGGTGTTCTAAGATTTGCTTAACCTGTACAGATTGGTCCACTCCGTTGCTGGCCTGGTGGTCTGTGTCTTTCTAGGTCAATTGGAGATATGGATGTTGGAGAGTTTATTGTACCAATACCATATGTCAAACAAGTGAAGGTATCCATCTTTTATATTCTATTTATGTTGTTTACTTGTGAAGTATTGATTCTTTTCTTAGTTCTCTGTTCTGTGCATCTTTGTCTATGATTCCTCGGCATTTAAGATTGAAAATACTATACCAGTCTTCAGCATGAACTCTAACATTCTTCATTTCATATAAAAGCTATCAAATGCAGGTGGGAGGCTCATTATTGCCTCTGATGGAATCTGGGATGCCCTATCCTCAGAAATGGCTGCACAATCTTGCCGTGGATTGCCAGCTGAACTTGCTGCTAGACAAGTTGTGAAGGTGATTTGAGAATTTGATGCTTTAATATTTTGCAGTGCTAGCCCTATAGTTAGGTTGGGTGCTTAACTTTTGTTTTAACGAATTTTCAACCCAGTTTCTTATTGCATTTGATCAATCATTGTTCAGGAAGCCTTAAGGACAAGGGGACTAAAAGATGACACAACTTGCATAGTTGTCGACATAATTCCTCCTGACAATTCACTACCGCCCTCGCCTCCACCCAAAAAGCAGAACAGGTTTAGGGCACTGCTATTTAGGAAGAAGTCCCATGATTGTGCAAATAAACTATCTAAGAAGCTTTCAGCTGTAGGAATTGTTGAAGAACTATTTGAAGAAGGGTCAGCAATGCTGGCTGAAAGGTTGGTAGTTCCTCTGCTTTTCTGAGTTTTTATTTTGTGATTGATTGGGGAGGCTCATGATTATGCATTGATTTCCTAATCTAGTTCCCATCTGTGGTTCTTCCTTCTCATAAAAGTTGCATAGTATAAATTTAAATTAGGGGTATTTAGCTTAGGTATACAATTGGAAATGATGAGAGACGGGAAAAGAAAAGCACTAGATAAGACCGATGTCCTACTAAAGTCATGCTTTTGACCTCTATTTTGAACATGGAAAATTTTAAACATGTTATTTGTGCTTAATTTTGTCATATCTGGGATTGATAATAGGTTATTGCAACAACTATAGAAGACATTAGTTTTAAATTTAAATCTTACTGGCATTAATATCACTGGACTTCTTAGTCAGTGAAGGGGGTGGGTGCACATGGTATGTTCCTAAGTACATACTTTTAAAAGTGGAAATATGGATGAAATTGAGAGAACAAGACTGCTTTTACTTTACATGCTGGCCATTCTTGAAAAGTTGTGCATTCATCAATTGCTTCTTAAAAGAAGTGGGAACTTTGGGCCTGTATCTGTACAGAAGCTTCAAAAATCAACGAAAACATATTCTGAAAAGAGAGTGTTACATGTAGCTAATTTATCTGTGCTTTGGAACTGAATATGCGGCTAGACAACTATCTTTCATTGCCTTTTCTAAAAATTTTCCAATGCTCCAATTGTTGTCAACCCAATCTCTATTTTGTGACAACTTTTTTCTCATATATGTCTATCTGCATCGAAGTCATTTCCTTTTATGCATCTTGCAGACTGGGAAATGATGAACCTACCACACAATCAACATCTGGTCTTTTCACCTGCGCTGTATGCCAAGTTGACCTTGCACCAAGTGAAGGGCATCTCAGTCCATGCTGGTTCCATCTTCTCCACCAGCTCAAAACCCTGGCAAGGACCTTTTCTTTGCGCTGATTGTCGTAATAAGAAGGATGCTATGGAAGGAAAACGCCCAAGTGGAGTTAAAGTGGCATAATTTCATCAATGGAACTCCCTTATTCTTTCTCCCTGCATTCTATTTTTTTGTACCCCAATCCCCATAGGCTAGTCAATTTATTGAATCTTACTAAAGTGCTACATCAATTGTATATGTAATATTGTAATATTAAAAATAATGTAAAATAAGTTTTAGCGTTTAAAGAAGAGTTAATTGAGGAGCATGCACATTGATTTTTCGGAATGTCTCTTGAAATCCAGTGTTCGGTTTGCTAGAACTTATTGAATGCTTTGACTAGTCTAGAGTGTTATATTGATTCCAGGTCTTGGTTGATCAGTGGCCATTTAATTATAGCTCGATTGCAATGTTTTAAAATCGGATCGGGACTCGGGGCCTTCATTGGGTCATGTTAGCAATTTTTTTATTCATCAAAAACCCTAGAAATTGGGATAGTGATCGGCAACCAATTGAAGGTCGAGATGTTAGGGTTTTTGAAGAGGAAGGGTCGGTGAGTGCAATGGTGGCGATAAAGGTGATTTTTGGTTAGTGAAATGGTGGCGACATAGGTGATTTTCGGTGAGTGAATCGACCGGAAATCCAAAAACCTCGTTGTGGCAACAGTTTGCGATTGGCGAGGCGAACGAGGGTGGGGTGAGATGAGTTTTGGTCAGAAGGCTGATGGGAGTATTTTTGTGGTAATGGGGGGGTTTGTTGATGCCGGCAGTGGTGAGATTTGGCTTGGGTTGTTGATACCAGCGATGGAGAGATTTGGTCGAAACCGAACCGATTTCGATCAGATCTTGGTTAGATTTTCTAGGGAATGGCTCAAGGGATGATTGAGATTGCATTTTGTGTGTCGTCGTAGCCAACCAGTTGACTGCTGATTTGTATTTGGGGTGTGTTTGCTAAATTTCAAACTTGTAAGGAGTAAATTGATTTTTTGATGTGTATTTGGTGAATTTTAAACTTCTGGCCACCCGGTCAACCCGGGACCGGCAACTTTGCCGAGTTTTACCCTGGGTTGGTTATTAAAACATTGCTCAACTGAAAAAATACATGGTTTATGCGAAATGCACTACTCAAAGCTTAAGCTATGACAAGATAAATGAAATTTAAGGCAATCATCAACTTAATTATTTTTTGTATAAATCTTCAGTGAAGAAAACTTGACATTTATGAAGTCATTTTTCTTGGTGGGGAAATCTTCATTTAGATTCATCATAGTTGAATAATGGTGTTGAAGAATCTGGTCTTGATCTTGGAGAAGATAAGAAGGGCTTGGGAGGGATTTGCAAGCAGCCAAGACTCCCTTCCAGCATGTCCACAACTCTGCCCATTGTTGGCCTGTCTAAAGGGTTAGTTTGTATGCACCACAAGCTCACAATTATCATCTTCCTTGCACATTCTTGATCATCTTCACTTGTAATGCCTTGCAGGCCAAGTTCATCTAGTTCAAGACGGTTGTAAATCAAGTGTGGAAAATATATTTCACTTTCACGATCAACTGCAACTTTCATATTCTTTCTTCCTCCAACCATTTCTAAAACCATCATTCCATAGCTATAAACATCTGACTTGTGAGATACTTCTCCAAAGTTTCTACAAAATAATTCTGAGCAATATATCCAACAGTTCCTCGTGCACCTGTCATTGATATGTTACTCTCTTTTTTGGGAACAAATTTTAGCAAGACCAAAATCAGAAATTTTTGGACAAAAGTCTTCATCTAGGAGAATATTATGAGGCTTTATGTCGAAGTGTAAAATTTGAGTGCTACAGCCACGATGTAAGTACTCCAATCCACGTGCTATGCCTACTGCAATTTGATACAATGTTCCCCACTTCAATTGATGATTTGTCTTTGATGATTTTTCTTCATATATGAACTTTTCAAGAGATCCATTGGGTACAAGTTCATAGAGTAGAGCTCTTCTACAACCGTCAAAACAAAAGCCTAAAAGAGTGACTACGTTTACATGGGAGGTTCGACTAATGGTAGCCACCTCATTGATAAAGTCTTCACCATTACCTTTAGATTCATTCAAGACCTTCACTGCTACGTAGCGACCGTCAAGAAGCATGCCTTTGTAAACACCTCCATAGCCTCCTTGGCCAAGTTTATCTTTGAAAGAATTAGTCATTTTCTTGATATCCAAGTAAGTGTATCTTTTAGGGGCAAGGGATCCATAGTCTTTCAAAAAGACCTCAATGTTCTGATAATTCTTATTTTTTTTCTTCCAGAAAACGATGGAACAATTCCTCTGCAATATTTTCCCGAAGCAAAAGGCTAGAATTATCAATATGCCAATTTTAGCTGCTGGTATGGCTGCAATCAAAGAAAAGACAAAACAGGAATTGAAACTGATGACTTCACCACTTGATTAACAAGTTATGTATAAGTTGCAGAAGGTGATCAGTAAATAAGACAATTAAATTACACTAATTCATAACCTTGAGCTCATCAATGCAAGCAAATCAGATTTTTGGTTATCATTGTTTTCAATAATTAATCTTGTGGAGTATTATTGGTGCCTTATAAGTATTGTAATAAAGGATTAAGATTCTTTCCCGATCTCAGCTTCTAATTATAAATATCATATTTGATTAAACTAACAAAAAAAATTACTGGTAGAATGGTAAAATTACCTATGCCCAGCTTCAATCCCAATTTTGCATCTCCTGAAACAAGTTACAAATAAAATGGTGTTAGGATGAAGTCATGTGACCAATTTGTCATACTCCAAATTTCTGAGAAAATAAAAACCGATCTGCCTATCTGAAGCTAAATTTTTATACCTGTTCTTGAGTTTGAACAATGAAATTTTCCTTTGCCATCTGTTTGACATTTGCCTCCTCTCCAGTGACACTGGTAACATTCTTGTGTTACATTCACTCGAATCCGGAACCGACCCGTGAATAAATTGAGAAAGTTGACAGTTTCCGGAGTCTTCTTCACCAGAAAATGAACAGGTGAACACTGAACTGGGGGACCTGATAAATTACCATTTTTGTGATTGTCATAAATGACATAGTGCCTGGAATCATTGCAAGACAAGCTATAATTTGCTGGGTAAATTTGAGTGCTGGGGCACTTGAACATGATTTGATTGTAGGGAAGTTCAAAAGTGAGGGAAGGAGAAATGGGAAGGCTCAAATTCCTGAAGGATTCGCAGCTCAGGTTGTTTATCTGATCACTTTGATACTCCGGATCTCGTAGCCCGAGAGTATTATCCTGAGAAACGCCTGCAATGAGAAACCATGGCCCGTTCTTTCCCAGTTGAATCTTCTGAACAGGTTTGTCGCAGTCATATATTTTCAGCAAACCGCAATCAGGATGTGTTAGATTGGTGAAGGGGAAGCTGACAGTTCCAAATTTTCCACAGTAAAAAGGTGTACATTTTGGATGGAATTTTTTCCCTTCTTGTGCCAGGGAAACAAGAAAAAGATGAGAGGCAATGAATACTAAAACAAGACAAGAGATTAAATCCATTACAGATTCAATCACCAGGCTTCAACTTTTAGTTTTAATAAATTTTTGCACTGTTGTTTCTTCTCCTTCTCTTGGAAATTGGATGGCAAAATCTTGTAGATTGAAATAGAAAGGAATGCCAAGTTGTGCAAGTGCATTCATCTTTCAATAGTAAACATATTTTTTAAATTTTTTGTTGGTCTTCCTTTCAAAATTGACCCTAAGTCGCCGGCATTAGGTGTCGGCGGCTAAAGCAATGTTCATAGTCATTTGATTTGTATTAACATCAAATTGAGTAATGTTACGTGTAAATCTTTTCCATAATAGTTTGATTAGAAAACCGGCTTGCCAAGAGAGGATGTCTAAGCCCTTATAAACCACATGCCCACCCCTTTTTCCTTTTAATGTGAAATTCTAACATTCTCACACGCTTTGAGACCCAACGTCCATGTTTGGCCTACTATGGATGGCTTCACTCTGAGTGGCCTACTTTCCCAGGTCGCCCCTTCTGGAACATGGGCTCGGGCAGGGTTTGACTTTGATACCATTTGATAAGAACCCACTTCCAAATTGATAAGAATTGGACTGAATAGTGGGCCTTTAATATAAATTAGGTTAGATAGTAATTCTTTTGTAGGTTTGGGTAGAACTCTCCTTGGAAAACCGCTTACCAAGGAGGGTGTTTAAACCCTTATAAACCACATGCCCACTCATTTTCCCTCTTAATATGGGATCCTAATATAGTTATTTTATATTTTCAAACTAACGCAAGTAGATTGTCTGATTGTCACATTATCCACTTTAACCTGTGCGTTTAACTTTTTTTTTTTTTTCTTGTTTTAATTTTTACTCATCCAATCATAATATGCAATTTCAGTTTGTATACATATATTATTTATGTAACTTGTGGTTCCTTATTGATTTTTCAGCTACCAGCTTCTCTCTCTCATGAATTATTGAGGTAAATAGCCATAGCCTTACCCCACTAACAATAGAAGCTGAAGAAGAATTGGCCTTTGACATATATCAGGCCAGCTTCATGTCTACGGAATATTTATATATTGGAAGCCTGTTTCTAGTCACTGCACTTGTTTTGCTTCTCTTATGTGGCACATCAAACAAATAAGCACACGGTTTACGAAAATACATTTGATAATTGAACTTCTGCAGTTTACTTCCTTGGAATCTTGCATGCCCACGCAAGAAAATAAGATAAAGTTGACTACTTGACATGAATTCTTTCCCAGCTAAAATGACGACAAGACTGTTGAAATTATTATTCATTTATTTGAGGCAATCATCAAATATCAGTAACAAATCTGTCAGAGATTAACTTCAATTGACATCTCAATATATTCTTCTTAAATTACCCAAAAAAAAAAAAAAAAATTATACCATAAAAATGAATAACTTGTATCTTTTTGGAGCAAGGGATCCATAATTCCTTAAAAATGCCTCAATGTTCTGAAAATTCTCCAGTTTTCTTCCACCAGAACACTCTGGAATTATACCATAAAAATGAAATTTTCTAAAGCAAAAGACTGTAAGTTTCAGTATGCCAATTCCAGGTTGCTGTTAGGCCTGCAAATCAAAGAAAGGTGTTATCAAAACATAAAGATGGAAATGATCAGAATGATAAGTCATTGGATTTTACCGATCTAGGTAACTTTAAGCTTCCTGGAAAACGAGGAGTAGGGGCCAAACAATCAGTATTCAATAAGATACTTGTTGGTTAGAGAGGTATATATATTATCAAGTCCTATGGCTAGCTTCAATCTCAAGTTTCCATTTCCTGCAATACAAGTTACAATTAAAATTCAGGCAGCTTATATAAATCAGTAATATATAGTTCTAGCCATTACATATTTTTTTACTGGTAAACCACAACTGAAAGATGGGACATCTTGCACTGAATCTATCTTCTTCTTGGGCCAAGGATAGAGGTAAAAGATGAGAGATAACAATGGACACAACAACATAAGAGACATTTTTGGGTAAACCCGGTAATTATATTTAAAAAGAATTAAAAATACAAGGAGAGGGAACTGTCCTGCATGCTTTTACCATGGACAAGTCCAAGGCAAAGCCAACAAAAAAAGGCCGAAGACCAAAAGTATGTATAATCCTCTATATAAAGGCCCAATCAAAAACAGGCCCTAGCGAAAAACAAAAACAAATTATCTATACAAGGCCACAAAGCCCAAAAAAGAAACTCTGCATAACCCAAACGACGGCCCATGCATCTGCACATCCTGCCCATACAATCAGCCCACCTCCCATTCTACATACCTCAACAAACACAAACCTGCTCACCGTAAAATTATGAAAATCATCCAGCAATCCAGACAGCATTTTCAAAAAAATCATCAACGTAAACAAAGATTATCAGGCTCTATGATCTTTCATAACGATGCATTCTCTAGGAGTTTCCATTCATCCACAACTGTAAGCACCTTATATTATCTTTAAATTTTAAGGAATGGAAGTCGGAGTCTTACATCCCCAAAAATCTGAATTTCCAGGTTATCACTACTCCTTTTGTTTTTGAAAAGACGAAAATTGCGCTCATGCCAGATAAAATGCACAACAAAGATAACCTAAAGGGAATAATCCCATCCAGGGAACCTTGTGGGTGCCAGTTGTCGAACCACGATGAAGTACCTTGCCCTGTCCCCTATAGCAGTCCCAGCACCAGCTAGCTTCCCAGGGCACTTGAATATTCCAAAAATTCCTCCCACTCAGCCTATATGTATTGACCCATTTGACCCATAAAGAGTCTCTACCCGACACAATATTCCAGAGAAGTAATACATCTAAAATTGAGACTTATAGTTATAGGGAAGTCTTTGTATCACTTACAGAATCGAGTCATCCCTGTTATTGGCAAAACGCCCCAGTTAGACTTGGAAATTGGAGAGGAATTAGACTTGCATAAACAGACTTGATTTATCAATCATTCGGCCGAAGAAATCATAGCGAATTTTACAGGGACGTTTATTTTTAGGATGTCTTCAAGCTGTCTTCTTCTAGTTATTTGACAAATCTTAAGGCCAGAAAGAAACAAAAAGTCTTCAATTCTCTTAAGGTAAAAACAAATACAAGAAAAAAATCTAAAAACTTATTTTCTTTTTCATGAAAGTCCACGATAGGTAATAGCTGACATTCTTTCTCCCTCCATTCTACTTTTTTACAACCCTATTCTCCTTGCTCTAGTCAGTTATTTGAATCTTACCAGTGCTGCATCAATTGTATATGTAATATGCAATGTTAAAAAATAATGTAAAATAATTTTTTGTGAGAGCTGATTAAGAAGGTTTGGAGCATGACTGTTGATTTTCGGCTGTTTCTTCGGAAATCAAAAGCTACTTATGTTCAGTCTGCTAAAACCTTTTGATGGTTGAAAATAAAATCTTACCAATTCAAAAATTGCAGCCACTTAATAATCATTTAGCAAATCAGATAAAGCTTGTTACTATATATTGGAGTTTTCATTGCCCTGTAGCTCCTATAATTAGCGGTAAATATGAAGTGAATGAGATAAATTTGACATGCTTTAACTCCCAGCCTAACTTATGACAGATTGATAAAATTATCATTTCAGGCAAGCATCAAATACTGATAAGCTACATCCATCACAAAATAAATATAACTGTCCATGTTTAACGGAGTGGATATAATACACTCTAGACCACTTAGTCCATATTTACCTTTTAAGCTTAGATGCAAGTATTCTTCACCTAAAACGTGTCTATTGAGATAAGTGAACCCTAGTTATTTACAAAAAAATTATGGTCCTTGAGGGAAATTTCTAAAAACTTCTTTTTGCTTAAATCTCATTATATTCATAAAATATCATTGAAAAGTAAAAACATGAACATATGGAAAAAATAAAAAATCAAAAACAAATTTTAGTAACTGAGGGATTTATTTAGTTCTACATGCACTTATTCTATATACTAATTTAGATATACTTAGTATACTTGTTATAATTATAATAAGATATCTTTAGAGTAATAACAGGGATAAATATTAAATTGAGGTACCCATTCTTTGACAATTCTCAACAACTTAACACTATTTATATGCCGTTAGTGGACCTAGTGTTTCCGGCAATTACAATGGCTTATTTATCTCTTCATGTTAAAAAAAAAAGAAAGATTTTGTAAATCCCTTGTGGTCATATCTCAATACCATTTCCACCCTCATTCTATTACAGAAAAAAATTGAGTCTTTTTATTCTTCAAAAACTATGAGATCCCATTTAGATGATGAATTCAAGTTTTCTTCTTCGACTTATTGGACACGTCTGGACAAGGGTCTAAAAGAAATACCAGAAATTGTTGGCTGTAATTTCAGCTAAATACACAAGATTCACAAAGTAAAAGAGAGCGAAAGAGTTGCTCAAAACTGAAATTTTCTTTACAAGAAAGATTTGCCTTAATGAAACGCCACTTCATGGTACCAGGCCTTTGTGTTGCAGGAGTCTTGTGGTACCATAACTAAGAAGCCCAGGCCCAAAGCTAGAATAAATCATTAGTGGATGGAATTTTTATATGTTTACTGCCAAGTTTTGGTTTTTCCTTGTAAACAAGCAGGAGTAGGGAGATATTAGTGGTTTCCGAATTTTAACCCTAAGGGGTTGGCTTACTCCATTCCTTGAGTTTTTGAGTTCAAATCTGAAACCACCTTTACTTGATCATTTGGAATTGTAGGGTGTTTAATGGACTTCGAAGATTAGTTGAGGTGCGAACAAGTTGGTCTGGACACCTTAATTACAAAAAAAAAAAAAAAAAAAAAAAAAAAAAAGGGAGATATTTGCAGATTTGTTTGGAATATCTATTTGCTTTGTTGTAGTGTTGCTATAAGTGGGACTCTCATTTGTTAATTTTCATTTTGTTGACGAAGGAAAACCCTTAATTAGTTTATAAGTTTTGAGTTGTCTAGTGTTTTATTTAGACGAAATTAAAACTCCTTATGTGCTACAAATGTCGAATGGAATATGCCACCAACAATATAGATTTTAAAAATGAAAAGAAACATTTAAGGTGAATGATGGCATTTGGTTGTTGTTCAAGCTATAGCTCATATAATATAATAATCTGCAAAATAATATTATGATATAGTAGATTCATCGCAGGAGATTGGACACAAAAATTCCAATTATTGAGGATCAAATATCATATTGAATAAACTAAAACAGAAAGTTCTAACCATTAAAATATATTAACTTGTTCTGCACCTATTTCAAATGCCCTCATGATTACAAGAACTAGAAGATCTTATTTATACTTGGCCAATTTGGAGAAGAATATTCCTTACAATTCCCTTTAATATATCAATTTGCATCCATTTCATCCTCTGAAGAAACAAAGGGCTTTGGGGGAATCTCCAAGCTCTGTAAATCACCTTCAAGCATTTGTATTACCATTGGCATAGAAGGCCTCTCTGTTGGATTCCATTGAATGCACCAAAGTGCCACAATTGCAAGCTTCTTGGCTATTTCCTCGTCTCCATCTTCCTCAATCTCTAAGCAAAGCTCTTCTCCATGGCTCATTTTGTTGTATATCCACTAAGGAAAATAAACTTGGCTTGCATTTTCGATTTTAAAGTCAAAATTCCTTTGACATCCAACCATTTCTAGTAACATCATCCCAAAGCTAAATACATCAGACTTGTAAGACACCTCTCCAAAGTGTCTAGAAAAAGCTCTGGAGCAATATAGCCCGTCGTTCCTCGAGCAGTTGTCACTGATATAATACTCTTTTCCTTTGAGCATAGCTTGGCCAGCCCAAAATCTGAAATTTTTGGCTGAAAATTATGGTCTAGTAATATATTGTGAGGCTTGATGTCAAAATGAAGGATTCTTTGGTCGCATCCTTGATGCAAGGTACTCTATTCCATGTGCAACACCAATTGCAATGTTTAAGGATCTTCTCCCAACTCAATAGTCGATGATTTGAGTTGTTTATTTTGAGAAGATGAGCTTCTCAAGAGATCCATTGGGCATGAACTCATAAACAAGAGCATGTCGTGCCCCTTCTGAGAAAAATCCTAGAAGGCGAACAATGTTAAAATGATGTATCCTACCTATTGTTGCCACTTCATTGATGAACTCTTCACCATTTGTCTTTGAATGTTTCCAGCATTTTAACAGCAACTGGAATTCCATTAGAGAGTTTACCTTTGAAAACACTTCCGAAACCTCCTTGGCCAAGTCTGTACTTAAACTTACTGGTTATTTTCTTAAGGTCACGGAATGTATATCTGGTTGGATTGACAGCCTTGTAGTCTCGAAGGAACTTCTCCACTTTCAATTGGGTTTGTTTTTCATTTCTAGATTTCCTTGTATTTGTAAATTAGAATTACCACGAATGTGAATGCAAGGAAGAGAATTCCTCCAATAATTCCAGGTATTAATCCATTACCTTGGAAAATCTGCATCTCAAAAGGAAAACGGTTAGGTTAAGGCGCTCAATGCTTTGCTTTGTAGAGGAATAAACTTTTGTGTTGCTACCATTCAAATTGAAAATTGATAGAAGTTCTAATTTTCAGAACTCATCCAATATTTTCCTAAAAGTATCTAATTTAATGTCACAAGCCAGGCAAATTAACACCCTGAAATGATCAATAAAGTTCAATTCATTTGGGTAATGCTCGACAGTATAAGGAATTCTTTTTAGGTGAATAAAAAGGAATGATACACAGACAGGGGATGTAATTAGCCTACCCATTATCCAGAGAAAGAAAGAAAACCAATGCAAATCATGAATTACAAATCCGAAAGCAAGAGCATGAATTATATGTGCAAATAAATAAAAGGTCAATGAAGCTTCCTTAAAAAAGAAATTAAATTTGAGGAATCGCTTGTGACATTCATTAGTGTTCAGAACTTGATAAAGAAATAAAAAAAGCTTAAGGTAACTTACGTTTTTGTTTGACACAAATTGTTGAATTACTTGTGGTGTTGAACCCACAGTAATTCCCTTGATTTTTCGCAGTGATAGCATCCAGCAAGGGCTTTCCATTCCATGACGATAGTTCTTGATGACAAGGCCTTCAGGACAACGTCCTTGAAATGCAGCCGATTCTGCTTAACCGGAACTCTAACTGTTTGATTTACGATGCAATTTGAAGGCAGATTATCCATTAACTCGGTTGCAGATATTGCGTAAACAAAATCACTTTCATTTCTGTTACAATCAATCTCTCCAACAACATACTGTGAATCTTCGATCATTTTAGAGCAGAACACGATAGTGTAATCCGAAGCATTGAAATTGGAAAGAAAGAATTTGAAGTTTGAGAGGTTAGCACAGTGAAGGATTTTGCAGTGAGCGTGGTGTCTCATGCACATCCATAAAGGAAATAGTGCTGTGAAGATAGTCAATTTTTTGAACATAGTAATCGCCGGTGAAAGGAAGTTTTAGCTGAGTCTTGTTATTGAAGCATGACAATTCAAACCCTTCAAGGCCACAAGACCTTGACTGATTATTTCTGAGTCTGAAGGGAAATCTAATGGTTGGTTCCGTTTGGGAGCATCTTGTTGGTTTACAGAACTCATATTTATTTTGATCAGTGTTTCCACCTGAAGAATATTTGGCTCCTGAGAAAGGTAAAAGGAGGAAGAGGATTGTATACACCCCAAGGATCATGGTGAAAGAGAAAGAACTTGGAACAGAGAAGTAGAGTTTGGGAGATGATTTTTAATAAATAAGGGCCAAAATGGGAGACTCAACAAGTAAGGGTGACTGTATTAAGAAATAAGATTTTAGAGATGAAACTGTATACATTTATATTAATATTTTTTGTAGGACCCAAGGGGCCTTAAGCCTTATGAATGGCTACATCTAGTCTTTGTATGCTATAGAACATGCCAAGAAATTATGGACAAGATTAGATAGGGATGTGTGTGAACTGAGATTGTGGACAAAAACATGCAAATGGGAAGTGGGATAAGATTCAACTTGGAGTTCTGTAAGATTCAAAGCATGTTTTATATAATTTTAGTATCAGTCTTAATTGCATATATATATTTAATTATAAATAACCCACATGGTGAAGAACACAAATGTGAATTTTATTTATTCCATACATTCCATTGGAAAAACTATACATCACAATCATTATTATACAAGCATTATTCCTCAATTGATTCAGATATTTGCAGCTCTGATGAAGAATCTGATTCAATTACTCTCATCGAGTTCTGTTGAGAGGAAGAAAAAAAAGGCTTAGGAGGCAATTGCAAGTTGTCAATACTTCCTTCTAGCATTTCCACAACTTTACTCATTGAGGGTCGATCTACTGGCTTCATTTGAATGCACCATAACCCAATTATACACAGTTTTCTTGCTATGGCATCGTCAATTTCAGTGAAATTCAGGAGTTCTAAATCTTCTCCAGCTTTTATCCTATCATATACCCATGACGGGAAGTATGCTTTACTTGATCGAGCTGCTCTCATATCAGAATTCCTTCTTCCTCCAGCCATTTCCAATATCAACATCCCAAAACTATAAATATCTGACTTACAAGAAATAACTCCGAAATTCCTTGAAATTAATTCCGGAGCTATGTAACCTATCGTTCCTCTTTCTTTACTAATGGACAAAAAATCATTTTCCTTTGGATAAAATTTTGCGAGGCCAAAATCTGCGATTTTTGGGGTGAAATGATGGTCTAACAAGATATTTTGAGGCTTAATGTCAAAATGCAGAATGCACACATCGCAACCTTCATGTAGATACTCAATTCCACGAGCTATACTTAAAGCAATCTCATTAAGTTTCTCCCAAGTTAATGATACACCTCTACTTTTCTTCAAGAAGATATGATTATCAAGTGATCCATTAGGCATATACTCATAAACAAGAGCACGTTTAGATTCCTCGGAACAGAATCCCAACAACCGTACAACATTAACATGGTGAATTCTACCAATTGTGGAAACTTCATTGATGAACTCCTTCAGCACTGAACTTAGAGTTTTCGAGTACCTTGACAGCAATGAATCTACCGGTATGAAGTTGCCCTTTATAAACTGATCCGCAGCCACCTTGGCCTAGCTTGTCTCTGAAGTGGTTTGTCATGGCAGTTATCTGAACGTAAGAGTACCTTTTCGGCATCCAAGTTTGCTGATTGTGCAAGGAAATTCTCAACCGCTTCAGCTTTCTTCCACATTTTTCTATATTTGTGAATAACATACAGCCATAGAGCAAGTGGAAAAATGATAAATCTGGAAACCAAGAGAAACCAGTTCTGGCCAAGTAAAGAGAAAGTTAAATTGAAAAATATTGCCAAGGCAATAAAACATAAATTAATTCCAGCTAGAAATTCATATACCTGTGGATCCTGTGGGATAAGTCGGGTTTGAGGAGTGTTTTAGGATTATAAGAACGTCGCAGCAATGATAGGAAATCTATTATTTCTGCATAAGAGGACATGAAAATAAAAATTAAATTTCTTCATGATACACAAAAATTCTTAAAATAAAATAATAATTTATATATGTATGTATATATAAAAAAAAAGACAAAGCTTACTTTCGAAGTTTTGGCAAGAAAAAGAAAGCTTACTTTCTATATCTGTGAATAACATACAGACATAGAGCAAGTGGAAAAATGATAAATCTAATCAAACCAAGAGCAACCCGTAGCAAAGGGATTCTGAGGAGTGTTATAAGAATAATCGGTACTTCTGCATAAGAGGACATGAAATAAAAATTAAATTTCTTTATGATCCAAAAAAAATTCTTAAAATAAACAATAAATTAAATTTCTCAAATTATATATATATATATAGACAAAGCTTACTTCCGATTTGGCTTCCGATTTGGCAAGAAAAAGAAAGCGTTTCATGTTCAAATAAACATGAACCAATTGCACAACCCAAGCAGTCAACTGACCATTTAAGATCGAAACCTGACTGCAGAAACCTCCGGATGGTTTCATAAGAAGGATATGTTTCATTCCTATAATGAGACAGGTTTTGAAATGGAACCACTGAAATTAGCGAGCATGACACTGGGATATCAGATATAAATTCACCTTGATAAGTAACATAAACTTGTGAGCCATCTCCACTTAAACAAGGAACTCTTACATAAGCCAGATCGCTGATATTCAGCGAGCACCTCAAAAATCTGGCAGACAGAAGGTCTTTCCTTTGGGCAAGATTGTCAACATAACGATAATCTATAAAATTTATATCCGGAGGAAAATTCTGTGCTGACAGAGATTTGTACGGAAGGGAACAGCTTCCCTTCGGCTAAGTTAATATCAACAACACTGATAATCTTTTCATTCATATGAGATTCTCTTCACATAGTACTTTCCTGAATTGATTTCCAGGATAGTTTTGTTGCTCTGGCAAGACAGTTCAAAGTAAGGACTACCACATCTTGCTGGGTCGCCCTTTACGCGAAAAGGGTAGCTTATGTTTTTGATGTTTCCACATGAAGGAGAACAGATTTCTTGAACCTTCTCTTGATTGTATTTCAGCGATGAATAGAAAGATCCACAGGGAACGCACAAGAATTTGAGAAAGTTGGATGATTCTTCCGTCCTCATGGTTTCCTGCTCTTCAGGATATAGCCGGATACTATGAATGATAGGTGCACAACAGCACAAGGCTCTCTTTTTAACAAACTCCTTATCTTATGATTCTCGCAAAAGTATTTTTGATACGAGAGATGTGACAAACTCCATGTTTTACAAATCTAGCTTTTAGGTTTTCACATAATTATCTTTATGTGTGGCGGAGCCAGCATTGGCCCGTGGTCCTGGGCTATCACTAAAAAAAAAACAATAATTTTTATAAAATAATAATCACACCCTAAATAGTGTCTATATTTTTTAAATTATCCCTCCAAGTCCAATAATCATGTCCAAAAACAAAATAAATAAGATAGTTAGGTTATAAATAAATTAAGGCCCATGTTATAGAAATTTCATTCAACTCATTGCATGTAAAAGAAATTGTGGCTTCCATGTAGGTCAAATCACTTATTATCTTAAGAATTCTATTCTACATGATTTTTTAATTTAGGTTTACCTTTAGGAAATTAGGATTTTTTATGTGTTTTTTTTTTCAAAGTTAATTCATTTCTTTCATTTGACTTTTTAACAATGTTGACAATGATGGATTTCAAAGCATCAAAACGAGTAAAAAGCAATTGTAATTACAATGAATTAAAAATTAATTTTTTTTAATATTTATCATTATTTTGAAAATTATAAATTATATTATTTTTTTGAAAATCTACCCCTCCTCACTTGAATTCCCAACTTCTCTCCTCTTGCCTCATATCATTTTTAATTGGAATTATCATCTCAACTAAAAATATATCCAATGGTGTAGGAATTATTGAGGTGGCAAGCATAATAACTTATGTCCAAATTATTCTCACTATATCTTAATTTAAGTCCAAAATTAAGTTAAAAGATCTCCTCTTTTTCCCTTGTTTTATAAGTTCATCTTTTGTAGCCTCTTTACAAAAGATCTTGACTTTGACCAACTAGAAATTAGACTTGTCCCGAAAAGCAAGCGCAGGGCTCAAGCAATCCGGAATAGAATTGGTGCTTGTTAATTAATTTGATGGGAAAACGAGTGAGAAGAATTGGACTACATGTACATCTGACTTGCTGACCCATTCTACACTGGACGGACGCCAACGTTTACATATGGCAGCTAACGCTATTTTTGCAACTTAATTTCTTGAAGTTTCCATTGACGTTTCCTGGGGTTAAGGACGTACGTGTGCCATATATAATTTTCGACTTTTCGTTGAATATGAACAGTTTGAATGCGTTACATTCTCAACACGTTTGGTGCCAGGAAAGTCTGCAATTTTTCTTCATCACCTGCAAACCTCTGACTGAAAGATCGGAACGTGTAGAAAAATACGAAGGATAAGTTTCTTCTTCCTCTTCTAAAGACAATGCGAGTGAATTTGGATAACTTCTCGGAAGCAAGCCTTTAGTGCATAAAGAAACTGACCCACCAAATTGGACTTGAACATTAAAAGCAAGTCTGTTTCCAATATGAAGGGTTTTTTTTTTTTTTTTTTCTTTTTTTTTTTTTTTAAAAGAAGAAAAGGAAGTCTCACCAAACTGTCACTAGATGCGAGGGCCACTTCTTAAGGAAATGGGTTTAACCCACTTCTTCATTTAACACTTAACAGGCCTTGGAGCCATCTTTTTCTTTATCTGGGCTCAGCCGTTTTCTTTAAATTAAAATTAATTAGTGATTTTTTATTCAATGGTCGAAGTCCGTGAATCTTAAACGGAGACTTGGCTCGTGCTCTTTAGCATAAATAAAAAATCTAGCGGCCTACAGTTGACATTTCCAAGTCAAGATGGCATAAATAAAAATCCATAACCAAACGCAGCCTACAGTTGACATTTCCAAGTCAAGATGGCATAAATAAAAATCCATAACCAAACGCAGCCTAAGGTTTATAATGTTTTTATAATAAAAAGTTTTTTAACTATGGGTAGTTATGAAGTTATGATAACGTAGCCCTCTACTGTCAGGAAAAGAAAGTCTACTTATCCTCTATAATAGTGCAAAAAAACAATCAAAAATAGGAAATACTGTATTGACTATAGAAATTAAACTAGAAATAGTACTTAATGGATTTTCCCGCAATATTAATGTTATGCCTGGGAAACTAAAGGACTGACGTGAGAAAGTCACGTGAAGGGTGACCTGCTCCCGTCAGAGCAACACGCACACGTCAGGCCTGCCAAATGATATGAAGCTCACACGCGTCCATTTCTCTGCAATAAATCGTGCGAAGTCAGCTTGGGAAGAGGGCAATAGGACATAAAGTCGGATTATATTCTGACAATCACACCAAACCATGGATTTAATGATGATTACACGCTTCAGTTTGAGATAAAATGAAGAAGACCCCTTCATTAAGGGGATTCGGCCATTTTTACATTGAGAAAAACTCTCTCTCTCTCCCGTAAACACATTTACTTTTTTCCAACTTGTAAGTCACACTTGCACGACGACCCACACTACTATCAATACAAATCTGGACGTAGGACTTGCTACCTTAGCATCTGAACCACTTAAAAAACTCTCTTTGCATTTGTTTCGCTTTCATACATTTATTTATCATGTGTGTTCATCCTCCAACCAGTGTTACGCACGTGACAATTAGTTGGTGCCAAAAACGAGCATCAACAGTTTGGCGCTAGAAGGAGGGCTTGATTTAGTGTCTACCCTTCATCAGGAGAAATCTTTGACCTACTGGTCTCACAGCAACAAATGGCTTGCCAATCAACTCGAGAGTCAACTTGAAAGATGTCAAGGAGTCCCCCTGCCCTCCCTGTAGGGACAGGGACCACCCCTTCCAACATACCTCCAGCCCTTGCAAAATGCGTGGGAATACTCCGGCAGCCTCCGTAATCGACCTCGCCATCGTGTTACCCTGGAGAGGTTCGACAATACTCTCCAGACGGTCAACCAGAGGTTGGACCGTTTGGACCAGGGCATGTCACCTACGATAGCCGGAGCGGTACAACCGCCAAAAAACGCCTGCAGGTCGCGCGAAAGCGCGACAAAGGGCGATAGCTGGTGCCGCGAGCACTGCAGTGCGTAAGCGCAAGGGTAAGCAAGTGGCAAAAAGCAAGCCTACGGGCTCCCAAAGGCCAGCGAATACGAAAGGCACCCCGAGCAGGGTGTCGGCAAAGCTGAGACTCGGTGAAAAAGTGAATCCCGAGTCCGTCCCATGCCACGTCGCAGGCAAACCCAAGCAAAAATGCTGGGCACGGTGATTCCCATCACCACCAGCAGAACGATCCCGATCGTTATGCGGGTGGCTCCCACACTTCGCGGGGCGGTTCGTACCACCGCGAGGGTCGTGAAAGTGCCCCGCACAACCCATCGCCTTCACACGCCTAGTCGGGCGGGGAAATAGTCAAGTGGCCGGAAATGCCGGCCGAGGCGAGGAGGAATCCGACCTCCAGACTTTCCCCTGAACCTGCAATGAGAAGGCAGGGCTCGCACGGGTGAAAGCAACCCCCAATTGGCTCCTTTACCACAAATTGAGGAGCTGCAGCGAGCTCTGGACAGGTTAAGGGAGCAGCAAAACGAACAGGCGTAGGTCGCCTCTACATCCCCTTTCTCTCCCGAAGTGTTAGCTGCTCCACTTCTACCGGGGTTCAGAATGCCAGATATGCGGCCGTTTGATGGAAACTATGATCCGCAAGATCATTTATATGAGTTCAACGACCTGATGGAGCTCCACCAGGTTTCGGACCTTGCGAAATGCCGTTGTTTGGCCGTGACGCTGACTTCTCACGCCAAACGGTGGTTGGTCGCTGCCCGGCCGGATCGATCGCCTTGTGGCCTCGATGAGCACGCGTTCTGCGGCATTTCCAATCCAATCGGAAATTTTCAATGCCTTTGAGCTACCTCAGCAACATAAGGCAAGAAAGAGACGAATCCCTGCAGTCTTACATTGACCGCTTCCACAGGGAACTCAACAAAGTGGCTCACGCTCCAGAAGAGTCCATCCGAACTCTTATAATAGCTGGAGTTCGCCCGCAAACCGAGCTGTGGAAAGAACTGCAGGCTGAGGACGATATTTCCCTCACCAGATTCTATAACCTGGCAAAAAAGTATCTTCAAATAGAGAATTCGCTGGCGGCACTCCACCGTCGCGATCACGGCAATTCCAGCAGTACGCCTGGTCGGGAGATAATGGCGCGATACGCAGAGGAGACATTGACGATCAGCGAAAGGAAGAAACCCCGCTACGAACAGAAAAAGTCCTATGCTCCTGTTCCTCGTCGCGACCGCGACGGGACTCAATACACTCCGCTGAATGTGTCCATATCTGCAATCCTCGATAAGTCCGAGGAGGCCACCGCTGTGAGCCCGAACCCTCCCATGAAAACCCCTCGCACGGCCGAAACAAGAAAAAATACCGCCGTTACCATCGGGATAATGGGCATCTCATCGAGAGTGCCGAGCTAAAGCGAGGCTATCGAAGAGCTCATCAAGAAGGGGCACTTCAAGGAGTACATTGATGACTCCCCAAAAGAAAACCAAGGGGAGCGAAAGAAAAAGCGCAGTGATCGCATGGTACGAGCATCGTTAACATAACCCCTTTTGAGGTCCGCACCTCGCGAGAAACACGCGAGGAGCGCAGGAAAGATATGCTCGCGAAGCGCACCATGACCCGTCAGGGTGATGAACACTTCGCAATGACCTCAAAAAGCCAGAAAAGAGGAACCAATCACCTTCTGCGAGAAAGAGACAGCTCGCTTGCACCATCCTCACGAGGATGCTCTGGTGATCACTCCCCTGATAGGGTGTCATAATGTCTGCAGAATGCTTGTGGACAACGGAAGCGTTGTGAACATTTTGTTCAAGTCCGCTTTCGATAGAATGAACCTGGTCGAGGCCGACCTGAAGCCGGTCTCGATGCCTCTGTCTGCATGTGGGGATCACCCGATCCCTCCCCACGAACAATCAACTACCGACACGCCTCGACTACACGAGGTGACTAGGTTACCTCAATTCTTGGTCATGGACTGCCCATCGGCCTTCAATGGAATCTTAGGGCGACCTCTGCTGAGAACTTTCAGGGCAGTCACTTCCATTTATCATCTCAAGATGAAGTTCCCCACTCCATCGGGGATAGGGGAGGTAAGCGGATCGCAAAGCGCATCTCGCGAATGCTATGTAAAAGCGGTCCAAATGGCCGACAAGGGAAAGGGCATTTCGCGATGTGCGCCCAGCCAGGCCATGGCGATCAGCCGGATCGAGCCACAGCTTGGTCCAGCGGAGGATAATATAGATCCGCGAATTCAAGAAATCCCCCCGAGCGGCCCAGTTGAGGATCTGTCCGAAGTTTCGGTTGATCCAAAAGAGCCGAGCCGAGCCGAATGCTAAAGATCGGAAGCTGTCTCAACCCTTAGCTGGCTTCCGAGCTGGTAAGCTTCTTGAGGGAGAACATTGATGTGTTCGCCTGGTCACATGCAGATATGGTCGGGATCAGCCCAAACATTATTTGCCATTCACTGAACGTCAGCAGTGAAGCTAAGCCAGTTCGCCAAAAGAAAAGGGCGATGGATCCGGAGCGGTACGCCATGTTAAAATCAGAAGTGGAGAACCTTCTCCAAAATGGATCTGTTCGCGAGGCTCTCTACCCGACTGGGTTGCTAACCCTGCCCTGTAAAGAAGCCAAATGGCAAGTGGCGACTGTAGACTTCAGACTAACAAAGCTTGCCCGAAAGACAGTTTCCCCGCCAAGAATCGACCACTCGTTGATGCCACCTCTGGGCACGAGTTAAGCTTCATGGATGCATACTCGGGATACAATCAAATCCCGATGTATAAGCCGATGAGGAGCATACGACCTTCATTACGGACCGGGGGCTATACTGCTACAAAGTAATGCCCTTCAGCCTCAAGAATGCGGGTGCGACCTATCAGAGGTTGGTCAACTGAATGTTCTCTAACCAGATCGGGAGGACAATGGAGGTCTATGGGGGACGACATGCTTGGTCAAATCCCAGTCGCCTCGAGCATATGATCTCGCTGAGATGTTTGACATACTCCGGCTCTACAGAATGAAGCTGAACCCTCTCAAATGTTCATTCGGGGTATTGTTAGGAAAGTTCCTGGGATATATGGTCAATCAACGGGGCATAAAAATAAACCCCGAAAAGATTCAAGCTTTGCTCGATATGGAGAGCCCGACCAAAGCCCCCGAGGTCAGCGAGTCCGAACGGGCGAATAAGCGGCACTTAGTCGCTTCATATTAAGGCTAACAACAGCTTTACCATTCTTCAATGTTCAAGGCCAATAAGAAATTGAGTGGACTTCCGAATGCGAGCAGCATTCCAGTATAAAAGAACATCTTGGGAAGCCACCTCTCCTCTAAGCCTCTTCCACAGAAATTCTCTGATCTACTTGTCCGTGTCTCGCCGTGGTGCGGCTTTAATCTGGGAAGAGGAGAAGGCTCAGTGGCATATATTATGCAAGTAAGCGTCATCGGATGCCGAGATGTGGTATCCAGAAATGGAGTGACTAGCTTTTGCTCTCCTGGTCGCGTCCAGAAAGCTGCGACCTTACTTCCATGACCATACGGTCAATGTAATGACAAATTACCCCTCAGCAGTCCTCCAAGCCGAGGCTTCGGGTAAAGCATGCAAATGGGCCATGGAACCGAGCCAGTTCGACCTAAAGTATAAGCCTAGGTCGACCATCAAAAGGCAGGCTGTTGCAGACTTCATCTCGTAATTTTCCTATCTCCCAAGCGAGCAACAGTCAAGCGAAGTCGGGCAAGAAACTATTCAAAACCTGTCGACCTGGAACCTCTACGTTGACGGGTCATCAAACAGAAAAGAAAGCAGTGGGTCTTCTTCGCGAGCCCCTCCCCGAGGGGTTCGAATTCATGGTATTCTCCGGTTCGGGCTTAAAGCGACCAACAATGAGTCCGAATACGAAGCTCTGCTCGCCGGGTTGCGACTTGCCAAAGAAATGGGTGCAACCGCGATCGGCTTTACAATGACTATGCTTGGTCGCAACCGGATTTTGAGGGAATACCAAGCCAAGGAAGGAAGGGAACATGGTCCGCTACTTGAAAGAAGCTAAGGTCTCTCTGGGGTCGTTTAAGCACTTTGAAATCGCCGCATCCCCAGTGGGGAGAGCAACTATACGGACGCCTTGGCAAAGATAGCCTTATCATTAGAGTCCGAGGCTCGATAGCATTCCCTCTTCGCTTGCCGATACCCAACTATCACCGACCAACAGTGCCGTGAATGTGGTTCAGCCTGCCATTCTGGATGACTCTCATTGTCCAAGACCTAGGATGGGACCTTGCCAGCTGACAAGGTCGAGGCGAGGGTCCCGCGAGTAAGGTCTGCTCGTTTCACACTCCTGGGGATCACCAGACAGAGAGGATTCGTGTCCCTCTCCTCCGATGTGTAACCGGTGAAGAAGCGCACTACATCATGAGGGAAATTCATGAAGGGATCTCGGTAACCACCACGGCTCGATCTCTTGCGAACAAGGTTGTTCGTTAGGGATACTATTGGCCCCGAATCCAAGAAGATGCGCACAACTTTGTCAAGAAGTGCGACAAGTGCCAGCGGTTCGCGAACATTCCACGAGCCCCATCTCACGAGTGATTACCATGTCTAGCCCCTGGCCATTTTCCATGTGAGGAATCGACCTTATCGGCCCCATGCCAGTTGGAAAGGGAGGGGTCAAGTATGCCGTGGTCGCGGTAGACTATTTCACAAAATGGGTCGAAGTCGAACCACTAGCCGCGATCACGACCAGAAAGCTGAAAGGCTTCGTTTTCAAGAACATAGTGTGCCGCACTTCCTCACACCCTCATCTCGGATAATGGAAAGCAATTCGATAATGAGGAGTTCAAGCGCTCACGACAGTGGGCATCCATAAAAAATTTGCCTCGGTCGCGACATCAGCAAGCGAATGGCCAAGTTGAAGCAGTCAACAAGACCATCAAGCACACTCTGAAGGCCAAGCTCGGGGCAGCCAAAGGAAATTGGGCTGACGATCTCCCCGAAGTCTTATGGGCGTACAGGACAACTCCAAGGACCTCCACCTCGAAAACCCCATTTTCGCTAGCCTATGGCTGCGAAGCGATGATCCCTGTAGAGGTCGGGACCGGTTCTCTTCGGAGGGACCTGTACAATGAGGACGAAAACGAAGCACTTATGAGAGCGAGCTTGGATCTGGTCGAAGAGCATCGCAACAAGGCTTCGCTAAGGATAGTAGCCTACCAGCAGCGAGCAAAAAGGTTCTTCGACTCAAAGGTCAAGCGAAGAGACTTCTAGGTTGGAGACCTTGTGCTAAAGGAAGTTCTTCTCGGGACCAGAGAGCCAAGTGCGGGGGTACTAGGACCTAATTGGGAAGGTCCGTACCGGGTCGACAAAGTGATCAGACCGGGGACCTACCAGCTCAAAAGACTGAACGGCTCCAAGGTACCCCGAGCTTGGAATGCCGAGCACCTCCGGCCATACTATCAGTAATCCCGAACTCAGCTCTCAGTTTTTGTTAATTTCTTTCAAGCATTACTTTGTTCACTCAAAACAGTTCGCATGTAAGAATTTATATGTAATCGCATATGTGAATCAATTGTAAAGTGTACATATATATGAAAAAGCGAACTGCAATTGTAAAAAAGTATCTTCATTTATGTAAGAGTCAAAAGACCCGATTACAATGGGGACAACTCATTACACTAAGGCTGGTCGGGGGGATCCTTCGGCCAGAACCCCCTGCCTGGTCGGGTCCCTGAGCGGCCGCGGTAGTCGGTTCGTCCTCCTCGGCCATGATCCGCAAGGTCGCCTGCCAACCCTCTGGGAGGTTGGACAAGTCCAAATCCGGGTTCTTTGCTCGCAAGGTGTAGATGGACCCGATTACCCAGTCCGCGGCCTTCTCCTCCATCTCCTCTGACTGATTCTGCATTTCTTCAGTCAAAGAAGCGATTCTCTCCCGGCTCTCCTAGAGCTCGGCCTCAAGAGCTAGCCTTTCCTGTTCGGAGGTCTCCCTATCTTTTTCAGCTCGCTGAGCCCGTACGAAGGTCGCCTGGATCTCCTGGTCCTTTTCTCTGACCTCCTTAGAGAGCCTGGCGGTTGTCCTTTGAAGTTCTTTGACTTCCTCCGCACGTCGATCTAGCTCCGTCTTCTGAAAGTCCACTGTTTGTAGAGCAGCATCCTTTTGGTTCAGATACCTGTTCGCCGCCTCGAACGCTTGAGTTCTTTCCGCTTCAACGGACTCCAAGCTCGGCTTCAGCTTTGCGACCTCTTCCTTCAGGTCGCTTGTCCCCTTGGCGGCCCCCAGCCGTCTTTTCCATGGACATCCTCATCGCGAGCAACGCCTGCGAGCAAGATATGAGTTAGAAACAAATCAGAATGAAATTTCAAGTACAGCCGTTTACCTTGCTCAGATGCTGGAACGACGTGGTCATCAGGTCGTCGCCCGTGTCAGCAAACTCGTCGTACGACTCCGATAGCTCGCACTCGAGCAGGCCATAAACTATTGGCTGCGAGGTTGTTGAGACTCCCCAACGAGTCTAAAACCGGCGCGTCCTTTGCCTTGCCAGCAGCGACCGCCTCGCCCAAGGGCTCCTTGCCCGACCTCCTGGGTTCCTGGCGCGACCTCAGAGGCTATTCCTCAGATTCGGTCTCCGACTCTTCGGGTTGAATCTGCTTCCTCTTCTTCGACCTTTGGGTCTGAGCCTTCGCTTTGGCAGCTTGGCGCCGCTTTGGGCGAGCTTAGCTGGCGAGGCGCTGTTCTGCCCTGGTCGCTTCTTGCACAGGACGGGGCTGGGGAGGCGGGGCTGTTCACACCGGCTGTGCCGGGATAGGACAAGCAGCTTCGGCCGCTCTCTCTCTCCTCGATCGAGGGAAGACGAATGGTGCTCGGCGGGGCTGCTCGGACTCCTTTGGGGGCATAGTTTCTGCATTTAAGTTCGTTAGTAAACAGAATTGTCCCGCGACCAGAAGGGAACCAGTACAACTTACCTTCTGGGGGTTCTAAAGACGCTTTGTCGTTGAAAAAACCGTACTTCCGCAAATTCGCGGTCATCACAAGCTTCCTCGCATCCCGGCTCTCCTCGTCCAGTACTCCAAAGGATACGAGCCTCTTTGGGTCGGCAAGTAAGTTTTGGCTGGTCGTTCTGTTAACTGCAAAGGAAAACAGGTCGTTACTATAGATCATGCAAGCAGATAATGGACCCAGCGAAGAAAAACCTACTTGGATCCTGAAAGCGGCAGTAGCCGTCATAGCAAAAGAAGAAGAACTTTGTCTCGTAGGCCCCCGCATTGCTGGGATAGCTGTGTATCCCCGCGGCAATGGTAGGTCGCCGAGACAAATAGTATGAGTCCTTGTCCCTGCTCTTTTTGAGATAATAGGCGATGCCGAGCTCCACCGCCGTTGGCTCGCCCAAGCCACTTTCGCAAGGCACGCGATGTACATCACGACAGCGATGACGTACGCGTTTGGCGTCAGCTGCATCGGCGCGATCCCGAAGTAATCCAGGACCAACCTGATGAAAGCATAGAGGGGAATCCTCCCTTTACCCTTGAAGATCTCTTCAGAGATCGCGGCAAGGCCATCGGCAGACGCCGTGACGACCTGGTATGGTCGAGGAACACCTCCGCGCGGACGTCAAACTGCCGTTTAATCCTATCGAATTCCTCTGGGGTGAGGACCGAAAAGACGTCAAGGGACGCGTCCTCGGGAACTTCCCACGAGGACGAGCTGGCTCCTTCCTCGGGTCTGGATGTTGACGGTTCCATTCCAGTCTGCAACATCGACAGACACGGTCATTTAGGCCTTCGTGTTTGTCCCGTGCGGCGGAAGGGGACAAATCCTTAAACCCTAACAGTAACTCGAGCCGCCGTCCACGGCTCGAATCCAATGACGGCGTCGCGTCTCTGGTGAAACACCAAGAGACCCAACGCTATCGCCCAACCAAGCAAATGCAGAGAAAAAGAAGAAGAAGAGAATCTTACCTTCTGGGATGAGTAACCGAGACCAGAACTCATTTCAGTTGCCTGAGAAGCGCCGACCGGAAAAGAATGGTTTCTGGTTTGCAAAGGTTTGTCACTCGAAACAAGAGAAATTTCGGTGACCTCATCTGAAAAATGCAAGTTTTTATATGGATTGCGAATCGACTGGTTACCACCCCTCGGAACCGAAACGACAGCCCACTCTCTCTCCCCGCATTAAATGCGCCCCACGTCGCATTAAATGCCGTGAAACGGCATCGGGTCAGCACACGATGCATTTAATGTGTCTGAAAAACGCTTTAATGCGTGCAGAGCGCCCGACAGCGCAGAACCAAGTTCATTGAATCTCTAAGGCACAGAAAGGAGCGTCCATCAGATCTAGGTCGCTAGGATGAAGATTGTCAGGTCGCTTAGGCAAGGAATTACGCGAGATCGTGTTCGCCAAGAGTCCTGCGCCGAGCTCATCCCATTCAGGTCAAAACCTCCCATGCGACTTAGTTTCCAAGGTCCGATCCTCAAACCTTAAAAACTAGGGGGCTTTTGTTATGCCTGGGAAACTAAAGGACTGACGTGGGAAAGTCACGTGAAGGGTGACCTGCTCCCGTCAGAGCAACACGCACACGTCAGGCCTGCCAAATGATATGGAGCTCACACGCGTCCATTTCTCTGCAATAAATCGTGCGAAGTCAGCTTAGGAAGAGGGCAATGGGACATAAAGCCGGATTATATCCTGACAATCACACCAAACCATGGATTTAATGATGATTACACGCTTCAGTTTGAGATAAAATGAAGAAGACCCCTTCATTAAGGGGATTCGGCCATTTTTACATTGAGAAAAACTCTCTCTCTCCCCTGTAAACACATTTACTTTTTCCAACTCTTTTGTAAGTCATTCCGCTGTTGCGACCTGACCCACACTGCTATCAATACAAATCAGTGGACGTAGGACTTGCTACCTTAGCATCCGAACCACTTAAAAAACTCTCTTTGCATTTGTTTCGCTTTCATACATTCATTTATCATGTGTGTTCATCCTCCAACCAGTGTTACGCACGTGACAATTAGTTGGTGCCAAAAACGAGCATCAACAATTAAGAATAGGAGTTCCAGTCCAGCTAGGAAATACTACGCGCCGCCTGAATGGATCCAACGAGTGGAACATATATATTGTACAACAATGGTACAATAGACTTCCTCAAAATGATAAAGTAGCAAGGGAGGGAAATTTTAGTCAAGATAGAAACTCTTGATAGGGTAGCAAGATAGTGGTAGTGGGGGTGAGATGTCATGTTCAAATGCATCTTCTTGACAACTTCTGAAACAAATTAAACTAATCAAAAGGAACTATTGATAAATGTGTAAGATAGATGAAAACGATACATGGTAACATAAGGACCTTATAGTCAAGATGATAAAATGGCATGCCCGAAATTAAGTTTTATTGTATACCTTTTTAGAAGAAATTGTTGGGAAGTCACAGTAGGGATGAATGAGCTTTCATGTTCAAATGCAACTTTCTTGATATTTGACTAATATAATGCTGAGCACCCACATGTTAGCTTAAACTTTTAGATGGAATGTCACTTAACATGGTATCATACAAACTGAATGAAGAAAAATGAAAAAATTTCAAGTTTAATGTGAGGGGTCCTATTAGGGGTGCGAATGAGACAAGCCGATGGCGAGCTGTTCGGGCTCGACTTGAGTAAGTGGCTCGCTTGTTGAGTCGAGTCAAGTTCAAGCCTAATAATACTCAACTCAAGCAGCTCGCGAGCTTATTCAAGCTTGACATATTATATAATACTTTAATTTTATATTAATATTATATATAAATTAAAATAATTAATAAGTCAATTAATTTTGACTCGATCACAACGGAGTGGAGCTTGAGCTCAATTTTGACTTGGTTGCAATCAAGTTGAGCTTGAGTTGAACTTGAGCCGATCATATATCTATCGAGCTCGAACTTTGACTATTCTAGCCAAGCTGAGCTCGAGCTTCTCAATCGTCGACTCGGCTAAGCTCGATTGCTACCCTAGATCATATTGAACTAATATAATGCTAAGCCCTCACAACTGAGGTGACAATTTAACACTTAACAACTACCTAAACAAAATTAATAAGGATAGTTGCTATGGTGGCCACAACAACCAGCAATGATCATATTTTTATGTATTATCAGTTGAAATTGGAGTTAACTATCTTCATAGGCAAAAACATTATTGCATAATTCTAAAACACTGCCTATTGTTAAGTTATATACCTTAAGTTGTTTCCATTTAACTTAATGTTAGAGACTATTAGTTTAATGTTATAACTTATACAGATATGTACTTGGACTTAAAACTTATAATTGAGGTTTTTTATTTTTATTTATTTATTTTTTGATCCTGTCAATAATTTATTTTTCTAATAATTAAGAAACTCTTCTAAAAGTTGGAAGAAAAAAACTTGAAGAAAAATTGATATCAACTTTTAATGCTAAAAAGCTCTTTAACTATGTATTTCAAACTCCTTTTTGACAGGGTTAAATTTGCAGAAACAGGTAAAGATCCAAACTCTTGATAGGGTGGCAAGAAAAACTTATCGTCAAGATAGATGGAAATAAACTTGGGAAATGCATAAAGACCTAAGCATTTCACAGAATAGTAAGAGCAACTAGTGACCAAGATAGAGGGGAACTGACTCGCTTTTGATAGAGTTAATATGCATAAATGTGTAAAGAGTCTAAAGACCTAAATTTTATTCGCTTTGTTGTGCAGTAATGTGAGATTAGCTTGGATCAAAGTGATAGCCCGGAGCGAGCTATAGCTTGGGGTCAATTGCGATTGGAATGAGCTGTCGGGTAGTTATCCTCCAAGTCTTATCCCCTAAAATCAAGAAAAAGATCACGCCAACAATTTCGGCCATAATCATGCCATAGATCATGGGATTAACTCCTTAAAATCACAGTTGTAATTCCATAGTATTTAAACCCTTGAGAAATCATAGTAAGGGGTTGGCAAAACTTGCAAGGAAAAACACTTGAAATAAGATAATAGTTGATGGAAGCTTGATTCTAACTCGCGAAACCACTTTAAAAACTGATTCTCATTCTTTATCATTTTATTGCATGTTGATTATCATTAATCATGTGCATATCTTATTTGGTTCCGCCAAGGTCAATCGAATATTGTAGGTGGTTGTGGATTTTCTTGTTGATTATTTTTAATCATGCCCACATCCTACTTAATCCGGTCAAGGTTGATTGAGTATCTCTAATTGTTGAGAGTTTTTATAACAACGTTTTGGCTCTAGGAGGAGGGTTGAACACTCCATGCCCTTACAATTTAAATCACATACAGCAACTATGACACATACCAGAACAACCAAGAGTGCGACTAGTGCTAATCAAAATGGTGGCAATGAACCTAGCTATCAGGAAGTCAATCAGAGGCTCACAAAGACTCGCTCTCCTGTCGTTCTACTCCAACAGAGGGCATGATCCTGAAAAAGGACATTGGTAAGCTATGAAATAGATTTTACGATATATTTTAGCTACTGTAGATATTGGTTTGGTTTTTGAGTGGGATGATGATCTTAGTCAATTTGTTAATTTTGAAATTTGTAGTGTTGATTGAAGTATAGGTTGTTAAGTTGAGTTTGGAATTTTATTTTATTTTTTGGGTAAAGGGTAATTGTATAAGAAGAATGAATGAATACAATAAAGCAGGGAAAAACCCCTGCCACTAATTCTTGGACAGGCCCAAGAAAAAGTAGTCAAAAACTATACAAAGGAAGATACAGTATTCACGAGGGTGTAACCGTAGACCAAATCAGCCCAGGCTGAGACAAAACAAAGAGCCCAAGTGACCCAAACAACTAGCAGATAAAAAAAAAAACAGCCCACTATATATACTGAAAGCAGAGGCTAAAGTATTAGTCTGGAAGTTTGACAACTGAGTTGAAGTATAGTTTGTTAAGCTGACTCTGGAAGTTTGATAAGCTGAGTCTGGAGTGTAGCTGAAGTAGTATTGAAAAATTGGTAGCTGAGTCTGGCGTATAGCTAAAAGAGTATTGAGACATTAATCTGGTTTGAAACAATAGAGTCATGTTGTTATGGTATGAAAGGTTATTGCTTCTTTAGTTTTTGAACAGATGAAAAGTTGATGTTGTGGCTGGTATCTAAACTGATTGGAAAGGCTGAAGGTTCTTGAATTGCTGTAAGTTGGTGAATAATTCTCAGCGTATGATAGAATTAATAAGTGATAGAATTAAAGTGTTTTGAATTTGAGGAAGAATGATAGAGTAAAGTTAGGAATTAGGTTGAAGGTATTTTAGTTTGAGGGGGAATGTTGAAGTAAAGAAAAGTCAGCAAGACTAATCTAGAAACGGTGACGTTGTATGACTTTGTATGCTTATAAATAAGTCTTGTCTCTTTTAAACAGTTAGTTCAGTTAATGAAAGAAAAACTCAGTCTTCCATTTTCTTGTCTTCTACTGTTTCCCTCCTATTTCAAGAATCCTTTCATTGTTTGAACTTGATTGATATACTACTAAGAGTTTAACACCATTAGGTGTATGACACCGATCAGTGTTTTTGGAAGGCTGTGATGAAGAGTTTGCATTTGAGAGGATGTTTGGAATATGGAAACTACTGGAAGGATGGATAATCTCATCAAGGTCGAGTTGAATTGTGTTTTTCACCAAGGTGGAGATTTTTTATTAAATATGGCTCAAACACTAAATATTGGAAAATATATTTTTTGCTTATACCCCACATTGTTTAGCAAATTAAGAGCCAAGTGTTGGCGGGCTATATAAAGGAGTGGGATTTTCCTAAAGTCCTACATGCGGTAGTTAACAGAAAGTCAAGACTTTTGTTAGCTGTATAAAGGGGTATTAAGCTTTGGTTTGATTGTCCAACAAATTTGTAAACATTTACTCCTTTGAATGTTTTGAGTGAATGTTTTAATTTTGTAAGTGAAAGTATTCGAAGATTAATTGTAATCTTCATAATTAGGGAATTGGTCATCATGGCCCGACAATGTAAGCACATTTGTCGAACCTAGTAAATTGTGTGTGTTCTTTATAGTTTAAATTTTTGCTTACTTTGTTTTATTTTTCTGCATCTTTTATTGGTGCTTCCGCCGTAGAAGTGGTATAATTTTATACTACTTTTACTTTTGAGCATAACAATTTCTTGCCCCAGAAGCAATATTATTTTTGGCTTCTGATTAAGGTAAAAGAAGAAAGAAGATTATACTCAGCATAAGGGACATGGAGACAGATCATGAACAGAGAGCAAGAAGATGATGAGATTGGTCTTGGTGGAAGGAGACCCTTTTATAGTATTCTTATTTTACTATTGCATGAGAAAGCAAAGGAGAGTTATTAAGGGGAAATAGGAAAATAACCCTAACTTAAGGGGTCTTTTTAAATTATTAATTGAATAGTAAAATTCAAAAAAACTTATAAAATTGCATTCATACAATTGAGAAAAGCAAACTTTTAATTACTATATAAATACATTCCATTTCCCACCAAAAAAGCAATTGCTTTATGACCAAGTCCAAATTCTAGCTAGTGGGTCAATTTTTCCGACAAAAGACTATAAAGATGAACTCGTGCAACACGAAGTGGTAGAATCCTATGTGTTAAATAAAAATCTTTGTAAAATATGAGAATTATTTCCACCATTTTAAGTTTCATTACGGTTAGTTCTAATGTTACACAGATTGAAGAAGAAGATGAAATTTGAATTTCTGTTGCTTCAGTGGTGTTAACGTCAACTACTAATAGAAGTCAGTTTCCGTTTATCTCCTGAAGCATTGAAGTATTAAACCCAGTTAATAATCTACCAAGCCCCATTTTTTATATAAATCAATCCAAAGATTATAAACTAATAAGTAAAAGAGCACAATTTGTATTGTCTGAGGATAAGCAAATATCTCAATTAGCTTAAGACAATATTGGGTTTCAAATGTCATTACAACGTAACAACCATGTCTTTTAAGACGTCAATTTGCTCCCATTTCAACACCCGAAGAAACAAAGGGCTTTGAGGGCATCTCCAAGCTCTCTAAATTACCTTCAAGCATTTGTAATACAGCTGACATGGAAGGCCTCTTTGCTGGATTCCACTGAATGCACCAGAGTCCCACAATTGCAAGC
The DNA here is from genome assembly GCA_026229545.1 of Pistacia atlantica. NCBI lineage: Eukaryota > Viridiplantae > Streptophyta > Magnoliopsida > Sapindales > Anacardiaceae > Pistacia > Pistacia atlantica. Next base: position 2,666,987 of record CM047902.1, on the reverse strand, counting down.
TTCTTGGCAATTTCCTTATTTCCATCTACCTCAATTTTGAAAACAAGCTCGTTTCCTTGATTAATTTTGTTGTATATCCACTCAGGAAATAAACTTGGCTTGCATTTTCAATTTTGAAGTCAAAATTCTTTCGGCATCCCACAATTTCTAGCAACACCATTCCATAGCTAAACACATCAGACTTGTAAGACACCTCTCCAAAGTGTTTGGAGTGGAGCTCGAGGGCCATATAACCAGTAGTCCCTCGAGCAGCTGTTAATGATACAATACTTTTTCCCTCAAGCATAGCTTGGCTAGCCCAAAATCCGAAATCTTTGGCTGAAAATTATGATCTAGTAATATATTGTGTGGCTTGATATCAAAATGAAGGATTCTTTGGTTACATCCTTGATGTAAGTACTGTATTCCTTGTGCAACTCCAATAGCAATGTTTTGTAGCTGCTCTGTAATATCCCACTTGAGGTACGTATTTAAGATTTGCTGTATTAGTTAAAAGTTTATTGTTTCAACTTTAATTGAGTTTGTATGTTGAGTTGGTTGAATTGTTGCCTTGAAATTGGTTGAGTTTTGATGAAGTTGGAAATCCAATCTTCGCCGAGGCGAAGAAGAAGCTTCGCCACGGCGAGGAGGAGGAGTTGCACCCACAGGTAGGTTTCGCCTGCTTCGCTGGGCGACGAAAAGTGCTTGCCGCGCCGAGCCTAAGACAAAGTTTCTTGAGTTTTCTAGAGAATTCTTCTTTTGGGGCACAATGACCATTCTACCCCTAATTAGTAGGAAAAGTTGGGAGTAAAATGAAAGAAAATTTAGTAGAGATTGTGTTTGGATGGGGGTGTATTTGTAAAGAATCAAAGGATATAGATGGAATTTCCAAGGAAGGACAAGGGCAAAATGGGAAATGATGCTTATAATATGAACCAAAAAGGGTTAAGTGTAGAGAAACCCTTTATTTCTTCATTCCACCACCTCTTCCATTTGCCCATTTTCTCTCAATTTCTCCATCCAATCTTCCAAGATTTCTAAGGGATTTAAAAGGGGTTTTGAGTAGAGATTTCACCTAAAGCATCCCAAGGTAAGGATTCATGCTTTAGATGTGAGTTTTCTTATAATTGTAGTGAAGTCTTATTTGGTTGTTGCTGTCCTTGTGGTTGTTTTGAGTTGTAGAGAAGAGACAAGACCACAAAGAGAAGGAAAAGTGCTAAAGAAGTCATCTTTGCACAAGGTAAGTAAATCCAACCAAGTTGAGTTTTGACTAAGCTTTGAGTAGAGACTTATTTTAATTATGTATGTATATGGTATACCTACTGAAAATTGAGATGAGATGTGTGCTTAGTCTTAGTAGTTGGGTATGATTAAATTTGAGAAGTGTTTTAATGTGTATTGAGAAATGAAATTTGAGATGAAGTTTGAGAGATGTTGTGTGAAGCTTTTTGGAAGTGCTTTTCTTGACAGGGATTATGAGTATTTGAGGGAGTTTTCCCCCATTTTGGATGGCTAGAGAATGAAGTATAGTAGTAATTTTAGTAGAGTGTTTATATGCACATGAGTTGTTTGATGAAATGCCTCAGTGAAATCTGCCCTGTCACTGCCGTAACTTTCTAAGTAATTTTTGGGCATCTTACGGTTTGAACTGAGCTGAGACCAAAACATCAAAGATGTAGCCCTGTTTCTAAGCTTTAAAACGAGACCAAAACCGTAGTAATCCGAGGTGTATAACGCACGTTATGGCCGTTTTAGTGTGACCTGTGTAGAATGACGGTTTTGAGGAAATCTTGTAGTTGGCATTTCATTAGTGCATTAGGGAGCATGAGCTAGCTCTACACCTTTGTTTATACCCTTGAGAAGTAGCTTGAGATTTAGTAAAGAATTTGAGTATAAGTTCTTTAATAGTTAAGAGAAAGAGAATAGAGTAGGTTGTGCGATGGGGAACCCGTGAGTAATGGGTAGAGTATTCCCGCATGTACGCCGCATTGAGAGAGCGGCATGAGTATCAGATAGAGAAGTGGTGTAGCTCGTGAGAGTGCATGCAGATGAGGGCTATACCCGAGTACCCGAGAGAGAGATTATACACTCACATGGCCAAGGGTTCCGAATCTATGCATAACCGAGTCCGATCGGCTAGAATGAGTAGAGGTCACGTAGAGTGGGAGTGAGTCCCGGCCATGCCCCCGGTAAGATGGGGTCGTGATTTATGAAAGAGTTATGAGAAAAGAGTTCTAAGAGAAAGAGAAAGAGAAATAGAGAGAAATATCAAAGAGAAATTGAACGAGAAGTTGTAAGGAAAGAATTAGAGATAGAGTTACGGGGATAGATGAGTAGAGGATTTACTTACTGAACATTGTTTTAGTGCTCACCCCGTTGTTTTCCTATGTTTTGCAGGACCTAGGTGAGGACACCTACGGATGGATGTCGGCGTTCGAGAAGAAGCGGTTACACTGTCCCTTATGTTTTTGATGACTTTTGTATATGTTATACATTTTGTGTAAAAATGTATATGTTTGTAAAGAATATATATATGTTTAATAAAAGAAAATTTTGGGCCCAGTTTCTTTATATTATTTCATATGTATTTTATTATAAACTTTTGAGTAATAGTGGCTATTACATGCTCTCAACTCAAGGGACAATGATTTGAGTTGTTTGAGAAGATAAATTTCTCAAGAGATCCATTAGGCATGAACTCATAAACGAGAGCACGATGTGTCCCTTCTGAATAAAATCCCAAAAGGCGAACAATGTTAAAATGGTAAATTCTCCCTAGACTAGCGACTTCATTGATGAATTCTTCACCATTTCCCGTTGAAAGTTCTAACATCTTAACCAGGGGTGAGCGGTTCTGGATACCCTGCATTTTCTGGGGGAACCAGAACCGGAATCGCACAGTGCAGGTTCCCAAAAAAAGGAACCGGAACCGCACAGTGCAGGTTCTTCAATTCAAGGAACCGGAACCTAAAATGCAGGTTCCGGTTCCTTTCCAGGGTACCCTGTAAAAAATCAATTACCCCCATATTAGTTTAAAAAATAACAAAAACACCTTATAAGTTTACAAATACACCCCTAACAAATTTTCATTATTCATTCATTTGTGTCCAATGTAACTCATAACTTGCAATCTCTAAGCAACACTTGAATTGTTAATCATTTAATTAAGTATTGTAATATTGTTTATAATAGAATGTTATAATTAATTAAATAATCATACCATAAATTTATAATATAATGTTATAATAATTTGATTAAGTATTGTGTAAATTAGTAAATTACTAATGTTTATAATATAATGTCATAATAAATTAAGTAATCATATTACAAATATATAAAGTAATGTTATAATTAATTAAATTTTTAATCGTTTAATTAAGTAATGTAATAGTATAGTAAATTACTAATGTTTATAATGTAATGTTATAAATTCATAACTAATTAAGTAATTATGTAATCATTTAACTATATAATACTATAATTAAGTAAGTGATCATAATATAATGTAATATAATAATATTATAATTTAATTGAGTAATTATTTAACTATAATGTAATGCTTAATTAATGTTTATAAGGTAATGTTATAATTAATTAAATTTGTTATTATTTAATTAAGTATTGTGCTAATGTTTATGAAGTAAATTAATAATTACTAATGTTTAAAACATAATATCATAACTTATAATCAATTAAGTAATCATTTAATTATGTAATGTTATATTAATTATATGATCATACTATAATAGAATAATGTAATGTTATAATGAATTAAGTAATCATACTATAAATCTATAATTTAATATTATAATTAATTAAATTTCAAATCATTTGATTAATATACTAATGTTTATAATGGAATGTTATAATTGATTAAGTAATCATATTATAAATATATAAGGTAATGTTATAATTAATTAAATTTTTAATCGTTTAATTAAGTAATGTAATAATATAGTAAATTAGTAAATTACTAATGTTTATAATGTAATGTTATAAATTCATAACTAATTATGTAATTATATAATCATTTAACTATGTAATGCTATAATTAAGTAAGTGATCATAATATATAATGTAATATAATAATATTATAATTTAATTGAGTAATTATTTAACTATAATGTAATGTTTAATTAATGTTTATAATGAAATGTTTATAAGGTAATATTAGAATTAATTAAATTTCTTATCATTTAATTAAGTATTGTGCTAATGTTTATGTAGTAGATTAGTAATTACTAATGTTTAAAACATAATATCATAACTCATAATCAATTAAGTAATCATTTAATTATATAATGTTATATTAATTATATGATCATACTATAATAGAATAATGTAATGTTATAATGAATTAAGTAATCATACTATAAATCTATAATTTAATATTATAATTAATTAAATTTCAAATCATTTGATTAATATATTAATGTTTATAATGGAATGTTATAATTGATTAAGTAATCATATTATAAATATATAAGGTAATGTTATAATTAATTAAATTTTTAATCGTTTAATTAAGTAATGTAATAATATAGTAAATTAGTAATGTTTATAATGTAATATTATAAATTCATAACTAATTATGTAATTATGTAATCATTTAACTATATAATGTTATAATTAAGTAAGTGATCATAATATATAATGTAATATAATAATATTATAATTTAATTGAGTAATTATTTAACTATAATATAATGCTTAATTAATGTTTATAATGAAATGTTTATAAGGTAATATTATGATTAATTAAATTTCTTATCATTTAATTAAGTATTATGCTAATGTTTATGTAGTAAATTAGTAATTACTAATATTTATAATATAATGACATAATCAATTAAATAATTATTTAATTATGTAATATTATAATTAATTATATAATCATACTATAATGTAATGTTATAGTGAATTAACTATTAAGTAATCATACTATAAATTTTTAATGTAATATTATAATTAATTAAATTTTTAATTATTTAATTAAGTTTGTACTAATGTTTATAATAAAATGTTATAATTGATTAAGTAATTATATTATAAATCTATAACGTAATGCTATAATTAATTAAATTTCTAATTATAAGTCAATTAATTAACTATTTAATTATGTTATAACTTGTAAGTCAATTAATTAAGTAGTAATCAATTAATGTAATGCTATAATAAATTATACTATAAATCAATTAAGTAATGTTATAAAATTATAATTAATTAAGTAATCATTTAACTATAATGTAATGTTATAATTGATTAAGTATGATATTTAACTAGTAATTAAATTTATTAATGTTTATCAATTTATCATATATAATTAATTAATTACTAATTTATTATAGATATACTTAGAACTTGATAATTGAAATAAATAACTAAATATATTATTACTCAATCAAATATACTATTTTATTCAAAAAAAATTCTTTTAATAACATTAAAAATGTAAAACACTTTTAATTGGATCATAATTCCAATTATTCACTTAATTGATCAAAACTTTAATATTAATGTAATATAATATATTAAAGCTTTTAATATGGTGTAATTTATATATAATAAGTATAATTGTATTCGTATATTTATTTAATTAGGTTATTCTAAAAATTTAACTTTTTCTATTTAAAATTTTTTTATATGTAAAATAATAGAAACTCCTCCATTATTTACATTTCACAAATATTTCATTATAGTTCAGGTTCCAAAATAGGTTCTAAACAGTTCAGTTCCTAAAACAGTTCCAAAACAGTTCCAGTTCCAAAACAAGTACCCCTTACAAGTTCCAAAGAGGGTACCCTTTTACAGTTCGCCTTGCCTTGGTTCCTCCACATGCAAGAATGAACCAACCGCACAGTAGCGGTTCCAAAAAATTGGAACCGGAACCTACCCGCACAGTGCAGGTTTTGGGTAAGTTCCGGTTCTGGTTCTTACCCCCGGTTTCGGTTCTACCCGCTACCCGTGCTCACCCCTAAATTCTTAACAGCAACCGGAATCCCATTGGAGAGTTTTCCTCTGAAGACACTTCCGAAACCTCCTTGGCCAAGCCTGTGCTTAAATTTGTCGGTTATATTCCTAAGGTCGTTGTAAGTATATCTGGCGGGGTTGCGAGTTTTGTAGTCTTCTAGGAACTTCTCCACCTTTAGTTGAGTCTTCCTTTCATTTTTAGATTTCCTGTACTTATAAACCAGAAGAATTGCCAATGCAAAGAAGACAATGCCTCCAATTCCTGTGGATACCGAAATTTTGACTATACCACTCCCACAATCTGCATCTAAAAAAAAAAAAAAACAGTTAGCTCATACGATTTCGAGCTTGAATTTGTTGAACATTTTATAAACTTTTAGACATGAAGTTGAGCTTGAGAAGGAAATAGTATAGTCCTGCTCTTATTGCAATGCTCTGTTCTTTTATTTTCTTTCACCTGCATGAAACTGTAGTATGAGAAATTCACAGTTCTTGAAAAAGCTAAATGGGGACTTAGTTCGGTGTTTGAAAAAACTTGTTGAACAGCTAGAACTGCTTGTAGAATCACTTAATTCATCAGGGGCTTCCCAATCTATGATAACCGTTCTTGTAGTCAAAGCCGTCACCATTGGATCCTCATAATCCAGTAATTTTCCGTAATAATAATACGGAATATTAACTGTTTGATATACCCTGCAAGTTGAAGGCAGGCTGTCCATGGACTCATACGCGTATACTGCATAAACAAAATATTTGTCATCACTGATACATTCAGTCGGTCCACTCCATGATCCAATCCTCTCAGTGCAGTTCACTATGGTGTAATTTTCTGAATCATATCTGGAAGTGAAGGATGAATTGGAGTTTGTGAGGTTAGGAAGAAGAAGACTTTGTAGTGAACATGGTGTCTCATGCACATTCATAATTTTAATACTCTCGAAAACATAATCAATTTCTTCCACATAGTAATTTCCAGAGGAAGGCAGGTGCAAGAGAGTCTTGTTGTTTAAGCATGATAATTCAAACTCTTGAAGGCCACAAAAGCTTGGTTGAGTTTTGAGTCTAAAGGGAAATGCTATATTTGGTCCCTCTTGATTGCACTTAGTTGCTGGACAGAATTTATGGCCATTAGCTTCCGAGTAAGGTAAGAGAAGGAAAGGGATTAAACTTAGCACAAGAAGGGACATGGAGAAAGACACAGAAAGAGGAATAGAGAAACTAGAGTTTGGGGAGATGATTTTTGGGGAAAGTAGTTCCTTCATTGATTCAGAATAATTCACTTTTTAAAGGAGCTTCTTTCTTAAATTTTTTATGGCTCTGAAGAACTATTTCTGGTCAAGATGGGTAAGCCTACAAGATATATATACATATTATCTGCTTGAATAATTAAATTCTGCAAAGTAGTGCTTTCTTCCAACATTTATTGTCACCGAGGTTGCTTTGCAAAGAATAAAATCTGCTATATGACGTGAAATGTGTTAACTTTGTATCTAAAATCACACCATAAAAATTCATTTTAGATGTTGTGTGTAATTTCTTATCACTTATATAAAGTTAAAGATATGAATCCAAATAATTACATCTAATAAATAAAAGAGCGGATTTGGTACTATATATATTGTAAGCATAATCAGATATCTTAATTAATTTAATTTATTGGGTTACAAAATGAATTTTTTTTTTTTTTGGGTGCCAATTTGCACCCCTTTCGACATCTGAAGAAACAAAATTAAAAAAAACAGGGGGTAGTGATCTTTTGCCCCCACATATTTTACCTTTAAACCCTATCTTCAATTTAAAAGAGGTTAGAAAAGTAATTTCGGTTTTATCTGATAATTTATTTCAAAGCTCTTGTGATTGTGTTACTATTCCTGTAAGTTTAAAACCTTGATAAATTGATATAAATAAGTAGATTATTAAATTACTTGTGATATTGAATGGAACCATAAGCAAAAGATAGTAAGCTACCAAACATTCTTAATAGAGAATAAATCTTGGATGTAAACTTACTAGTATTGATGAACGTGAAAAATATAGCAATTCGGTCATTTGCTGTCAACATATATTTAGTTTCATTGGATAAAAGAGATGCTTATAAATTTAAATTACCTTAACACTAACTGTTTATAAACTGATTTTCATAAGTTCGGTCAAACAAACTCATTTGAAAGCATTTGATGGAATCCTTCAACTTAAATTTTTATACAATTTTTTAGTTGTGGATTCAATATCATCCAATGGTGTAGGAATTATTAAGGTGGCAAGCATAATAACTTATGTCAACATATATTTAGTTTCATTGGATAAAAGAGATGTTTATAAGCTTAAATTACCTTAACACTAATTGTTTATAAACTGATTTTCATAAGCTCGGTCAAACAAACTCATTTAAAAGCATTTGATGGGATCCTTCAACTTAAATTTTTATACAATTTTTTAGTTGTGGATTCAATACGATCCAATGGTGTAGGAATTATTAAGGTGGCAAGCATAATAACTTATGTCCAAATTATTCTCACCGTATCTTAATTTAAGTCCAAAATTAAGTTAAAAGATCTCCTCTTTTTCCCTTGTTTTATAAGTTCATCTTTTGTAGCCTCTTTACAAAAGATCTTGACTTTGACCAACTAGAAATTAGACTTGTCCCGAAAAGCAAGCGCAAGGCTCAAGGAATCCGGAATAAAATTAGTGCTTGTTAATTAATTTGATAGGAAAACGAGTGAGAAGAATTGGACTTGCTGGCCCATTTTCCACTGGAGGCGCCAATGTTTATATATGACAGCTAACGCTATTTGTGCAACTTTCTTGAAGTTTCCATTGACGTTTCCTGGGGTTAAGTACGTACGTGTGCCATAGTTTCCGTTGAATATAAACAGTTTGAATGCGTTACATTCTCAACACGTTTGGTGCCAGGAAAGTCTGCAATTTTTCTTCATCATCTGCAAACCTCTGAATGAAAGATCGGAACGTGTTGAAAAATACAAAGGATAAGTTTCTTCTTCCTCTTCTAAAGACAATGCGAGTGAATTTGGATAACTTCTCGGAAGCTAGCCTTCAGTGCATAAAGAAACTGACCCACCAAATTGGACTTGAACATTAAAAGCAAGTCTGTTTCCAATATTAATCCTGTCAAAAGCAAGTTTGTTTTCAAATGGAGTTGACTTGGGAGCGTCAATGTGACGTCCCATATTGCTTGCAAATGAAGTTCTAGTCTTCATAATACAATAATTCCACCAAACGCCAGCTTGTTTTCACCAGGAATCAACTAGAAAAGTCCTTGGGCAATATACAGTTAAGTGAAACCCAAACCTAAAGTTCTCCCTATGGAGTGTGTTGATGCTTAATTTTTACACCAAATACTCGTACATATAAAATATTAAGCGGATTTAGAAGTCACACATGATATGAGAATATCAAATTAAATAATAAATGAGAGGCGATATTTAAAGTGGTTCGGATGCTGAGAAGCGGATCCCACGTCCACTGCTATTGTATTAATATACTAGTTAAAACGTTGACAGAGATAACAAAGGTTTTTGGCTTTTTGCTAAATTACAATATTTGACTCTTTTATTTTGTTTAATATATTAATTACAATTCTACCCCTTAAATGGTGGATCTCTATTACTCAAAGAGCACAGGCCCAAAATGAAGCCCAACCTAGAAACTGCAGAAATTTTGAATAGGAATTTTTTTTTTTTTTTTTAACTAGAGCGTTAAGGTCAACTTGTGCATACATCAACTAATCTTTCTGAGTAAGAGTTCTACTGACTACACCTATTAGTAGGTGTATGGACTCAAACTCGATAGATCATGTAAACTTCTTGGCAATTTCGTCATCTCCATTTTTCAATTGTAAGATCAATATTCTTTCCATAATTAACCATTTCTAGCAACATCGTTTCATAAGTAAACACATCTCACTTCTGTGAAAAATCTCCAAAATGCTTGGAAAAGACCTTGCTTCCTTTATATAGCCTTCTTCAGTAATGGGAGGTTGGAGTTGGTTTCCTCTACCCGAATGGCGTGTGGGATGCTCCCTCCTTTTTCTCCCCTTCGCCCTTTTCTTAAGGAAATTGGTTTAACCCACTTCTTCATTTAACAGGCCTTGGGCCTTCTTTTTCTTTGTCTGGGTTCAAGCCCTTCTCTCTTGGGCTGGTTAGGAAACTCGGCCTATAATTTTGGTCCCAACAATTGGTATTGTTTTGTGAAGAAATTTCATGTATCTTTCTGAGAAAGAACTTAGAATTTAGAAGCATATACCAAATTTGCAGTCTCCATTTAGCCAAGTTCGCTGTTTACGGTTTTGGACAGATACATCAATAGTAATAAAATATTACATACAGGAAAAACTCTTTTAGCTTTAAGAGAAAATAAAGTATTTATTCCTTACTAAATTTACACAAGATTGCGTAGAAAGAAAAAGTTTTATTTTACTTCAACATATTACAAAGGCAAATTAGACTAAGCATCAGTATTATTATATGAGCATTAGTTCACTGATTCAGATAGTAGAAACTCTGTTGAAGAATCTGATTGAATCTCTTTCATAGAAAAATCTTGATCAGAAGAAGAAAAGAAAGGCTTAGGAGGCATTTGCAAGCCGTCAATGCTTCCTTCTAACATTTCAATTACTCTGGTCACCGATGGACGATTTGTTGCCATCACTTGAATGCACCATAACCCAATTATGCAAAGTTTTCTTGCTAACACGGATTCAAATTCAGTTGCATTCTGAAGTTCTAAATCTCCTCCCTTATCTATTTGGTCATACACCCACGATGGGAAGTATGCTTTGCTTGAACGAGGTGCCTTCATATCAGAATTCCTTCTTCCTCCAGCCATTTCCAATAACAACATCCCAAAACTATAAATATCAGACTTTGAAGAAACAGATCCAAAATTCCTTGAAATTAACTCGGGAGCTATGTATCCTATTGTACCTCTTGTCGCACTAACGGACACAAAATTATTTTCCTTTGAAAAAAATTTGCAAGTCCGAAATCGGCAACTTTGGGACAAAATCATGGTCTAACAAGATATTGTGAGGCTTAATGTCGAAATGAAGAATGCACACATCACAGCCGTTGTGTAGATACTCAATCCCACGAGCGGTTCCTAAAGCGATTTCATGGAGCTTCTTCCAATTAAATGATAAAACTTGACCTTCTTTCGAAAAGATATGCTTATCAAGTGATCCATTAGGCATATACTCATATACAAGTGCACGTTTAGTTCCCTCGGAGCAAAATCCAAGCAATTGTACTATGTTGATATGGTGAATTCTACCAATTGTAGAGACTTCATTGATGAATTCTTCAGCACTGAACTTGGAATTTTCAAGTACCTTAACAGCGATTAAGCAACCACTATGAAGTTGCCCTTTGTAAACTGATCCAAAGCCACCCTGGCCTAATTTTTCTTGAAAGTTGTTTGTTACTGCCATTAGCTCAGGGTAAGAGTACCTTTTAGGCATCCAGGATAGCTGATTGTTAAGGAATTTCTCCACCTCATCGGCTTTCTTCCACGTTTCTGTATATTTGTGGATAATATACACAAGTAGAACAATTGGAGCAATGATATATCTGCAAATAAGAACAGCCACCGCAAACCAAAGTAAAGAGAAAGTTAATCCAAGGTATTAGTCGTAATACTGCAATAAGAACAGGAATTCCAGTTCTCGTATTGTACCAAACAGAAAGTGTGGGATGAGATATGTCAAATAATCAATATCGACCAACATTTTGAGATATTCAGCAAAACTACCTGCAAAGCACACAAAAAATATACTAATTAATTAAGGCTTTCAAAGATATATCCTTGGGAACATCATGAATTACTGCGAGGAATCATACCCGATTGCAGAAAGGGTCCAAGGAGAAAAGTATATATATATTCCAGTGCAAGTAATAGATTCCTACTCAGAGAATCTGCATAAGCACACATGAAATAGAAATTAAGCCTTACCCATAATAATGGGTAGATGATTCACTAAGTTTCTCAATATACAAGAACGAAAAATATAGACGATTCACTAAGTTTCTTAATATACAAGAATGAAAATACACAATCAATACATATCCAGAAAGATAATCTTACTTTTGGGTTCTATGCAATCAAAATCACCAGTTGAATAATAATAACATGAACGACCAACTGCAGCACAATCCGCACACTTATCTGACCATTTAAGATCAAAACCTGATTGCAGAGCCTTGTAGGTGGTTTCATAGGAAGGATATGTTTTATTAACAAACTTAGACACATTTTGAATGAGAACCAATGAAATAAACGAGCATGACACTGGAACATCAGATATAAGGGAAACATTAAATGTAATATAAACATGTGACCCATTTCCACTCAAACATGGAGCTCTGATATAAGCCGGATTGCTGATATTCCTTGAGCACCTCAAGAATCTGGCCTTGGAGTAATCAGAAGAATACAAATTAATCATGTCTTCGTAGTCCAATACTAATGATGACGGAGAATTGTACGGAAGGGCACAGCTTCCATTTGCCAAGTTAATATCAACAAGACTGATAGTATTTTCATTATATGAAATTCTCTTGACATAGTATTTTCCTGAATTGAATTCTAGGATACTTTTGTTGCTCTCGCAAGAAAGTTCGATGTAACCACAGCCTGCTGGGTCGCCCTTGAGGCGAAAAGGGAAACTGATGTTTCTGATGTCTCCACATGAAGAAGAACAGACTTCTTGAAGTTTTCTTGCTTGTATATCTCTGATGATTATCAGAAAGATAAACAAAGAAAACAAAAGAGTTGAGAAAGTTAATGATTCTTCCCTCCTCATGCTTACTTCTTTTCCAGTATGCTCTGAATTTGGATGAAATTATTTTTTTATGTAAACTGCTAAATATTCTTGGAACAAGAACTCGCTTAAGAGAGGACCCATGATGATGGCCTCACTAATTACATTTTCAATCAGAGTTCACAGATAGACATTTTCTTTATGTTGTACAGTTGTTAAATTGAAAGTGGTAAAGTAAAAGATAAAGAAATAAAAAATAAAAAATCAAGTAATACCGTAAAGTTTAAATGGTTATAAATATATATTTTAGGGTCAATTCTATTTCCCCTTATGAGATCCTTTACAATAAAATCATCCGTTTCCTTCTTAAAGTATAAAAAAAACTCCCTATAGTTATTATTAAAAAAAAAAAAAAAAAAAAACCTTAAAAATATCAAACATTCCCTTACAAAATTATCAAAAACCCCTCAATCCAAGATTATTCAATACTTTTTAAATGAAGCAAATGAGTTTTATTCTAATTTCTCTCATGGGTGAAATAAAATAAACCTATAATTTTTATTAAATCATGGAATCCCTTAAAATTAATTAGATAAAAAATAAAATTAATTAAAACTAATATAATATTAATTCCTGTGTATATTGATTAAGTGGTATAAATTAATATTATTAAAAAATTAATTTACTAATAATTGAAATATAAAAAAAAAATAAGTTTTAGATTAATCGTATTTAGATAAAATAGGAATTTTAATTTGAAACAGGGGCAAGGTGGACATTTCAACCTAATTATGCCCCTGGTATGGCATATTCCCCAAATTTTGGGAGGAATGCCCTTCTCCCTTTTATAAGGAATGAGATTCCCTTGACAAATCATTCAAATTCTCATGTTGATTATCCTAAAGCAAACACCCCCTTATTCTTCTAATTAATAAATAATTATTATTAGGAGAAGAATAATTGAGGGGTAAGCTTTTTCTACATATTTTTCTGCCACGTGCTCTTTATTATAAATCGAAATTCAAGCGACATTTCCAAGTGCTCTTTATTATAAACCGAAATTCTAGTGAAATTTCCAAGTCAAGCCCGCCAGGAGATAGACTTGGTTAATTCCACGTGCTCTTTATTACCTAATATACCCTTATGCTTAATAAATATCAACTTATATAAACTATTAAATGAGGTCTAAAATTTATTTATTTAAAAAAGCTTTAAATATCTTGAACTAGTCATCAACGCCAGAATCTAGTGGTCAGAAAATTTTTAGGCATGCTATAATAACGATATTAGTATCAAAATGTTTGTTTTTGAACACTCTATCTATTTATATAATTTTTAAAGATAAATAAAGTTTTAGTTTTTCGGGATTTGAAGGAGAAAGTTCAACGATAAAACTTTCTTTGACAGATCTCGAACAAAATACACCTTTATTGTCTTTAAACATTGTATGGATATATAGATCGTGCGTAAAAGGATATTTCAATACCAATTTTGCGTCCTATTAATGTGAAAATAAAATATAAAAAAAAATTGATTGTCGAAATCTGACACTGACGAAAAGATTTCAGTGACCTATTAACCCTTTTTAAAATTAAATTTTTTATATAATTAATTATACTAACCTGCCAATAGTATTTATAATTAATTATAATTCAGGGGTATAATTATAGTTTAAAATTAGTGTAATTAGTATAAGGATATATTAGTAAAATGTAAATTTAGAACTTTTAATTTAGACATCATTCATTATAAAAAAATAAACACATACTTTCAAGTATTATGTGACACTAAATTCTATTAAGTTTTAAGTAAAAAAAAAAAAAAAGGAACACAACCCTAGTCCATAACACAATTCTCAGGAAAATATAAGAAATTCGACAACCGAGATCAGAATTTCTAAATCCAAAAAGCCTTTGGCAAAGACTAATGGTCGAGACAGTGAATTTACCGAATTCTGAGACATTTAAGGCATCAGCATTTCTCTTTAAAAGTATTCATTAATTATTAGTCCATAAATATTGCCGTATGAAACACGATTTAGTCCACAAATTACTTGTCAAGATCTGCCGTGATTGATTTGAGGCTTAGACTAATAAAAGATTATACATATGAATGAATAAATTGTTTGCTTATAGGAATGAATTTGGTAGGAACTGAATGTATGATATGTGGACAAAATTACCCTCTTGGTAAAATATTGAATTTTTTAAGCATAATGGTTTTGTAAATTAATTTCGTATTAGTTTAAAATATTATCTTTTGAAGCTTGCATATAAATAAAAAATTTCAAATTTTTATAAATCTAAAATTTTTGAAACATTTCAAAATTTTTAAACATGTCAAAGTCGCCGGCCATTCCTTGCTTAATTAATCCAATAGAAATCATATGCCCATTATAAAAAAATCATAAGATCATCTGCAAAATAAAGATGTGTAATGTTTTCTGCACTACATTTCGGATGGAATTTGAAACTAGGATCCCTAGCCATTTTCCCAGGGATCTGAGAGAGAACTTCCATAGCCATCACAAAAAAGATACGGTGAGATTGAGTTCCCTCACCTCAACCCTTTAGAGCTACCAAAAACCTCCCAACTCCCCATTAATGGCAATTATAGAAGCTAGGTTATTTTATTAATATTATAATGTGCTATTTGTTAGGGTTACTTGGTATTTAAGGTTTATAGTCATGTTAATTTACAGACAAAGTGATTAACAAATAATTAACAAAATATTAATTTTCTTTGCGGGTGTGTACTTTTCTTTAATTTTGTGTTGGAATTTTTTTTCTTTTTTACAAGTGAATATCAGAGCCAGTTAGGCAAAGGCATCGTCTCTGCAAATGCATCATCAACCATTAGAACCAATTAGGCAGATGGTGATTAGAGCTAGAAAGGCAAGAGGCGTTACCTGGCAAATTTGACAAGAAAGTGCAGACATGGATAGGTGGTATACTCTAGAAGCCATTTAAATTAAATCAAATCTGAAAGATTACATCTCTCTGGATGGTAGATTCCGGGAGCCATTTAGAATAAGACATATCTGACATATCTTAGGCATATATGCGCAGTTGGCGGATTTTGGGAGCCATTTAGATGATAGGCGTATTCTAGGTTGATGTATGGTGTGTGAAGAGAAGAAAGAATCGATAGTTCTAGAGACTAGGTATCATATCATTTTATTTTATTAATTTCTTACATGAATTTATCTGAAAAAAAAAAAAAAAAGTTGATTAAGATTTACATATAATTGATAAAAGCAAAGAGGACCTTTATATAGCTCTGGCTTAACATTAGAGAAATTAGCCCAAACGAAACGGTTGTTACATTTATAAGCATAATCAAGTATCTCAAATTTAATAAAATTGGTTCAATGTATCAATTTTAACCCAATCCAACCTGTGAAGAAACAAAAGGCTTCGGAGGTAATTCTAAGCTTTGCAGGTCACCTTCGAGCATTTGTATTGTCGTTGGCATAGAAGGCCTCGTTGTTGGATTCCACTGAATGCACCAAAGTGCAACAATTGCAAGCTTCTGGGCAATTTCCTCGTCTCCATCAACCTCAATCTCCAAACAAAGTTCTTCTCCTAGGCTAATTTTGTTGTATATCCATTCAGGAAGGTACATTTGACTTTGATTTTCAATTGTAAGATCGATATTCTTTCGACATCCAACCATTTCTAACAACATCATTCCATAACTAAACACATCAGACTTATAAGAAACCTCTCCAAAATTCCTAGAGAAGAGCTCTGGGGCAATATAACCAATAGTTCCTCGAGCAACTGTCAATGAAACAAAACTTTCTTCCTTTGAGCATAGCTTGGCAAGCCCAAAATCTGAAATCTTTGGCTGAAAATTATGGTCAAGTAATATATTGTGTGGTTTGATATCGAAATGAAGGATTCTTCGGTTGCATCCTTGATGCAAGTACTCTATTCCACGTGCAACACCAATTGCAATGCTTTGTAATTTCTCCCAACTCAATGGACGATGATTCGAGTTGCTTATCTTTGAGAAGATGAGTTTCTCAAGAGATCCATTGGGCATGAACTCATAAATAAGAGCACGACGTGTCCCTTCTGAGTAAAATCCCAAAAGCCGAACAATGTTAAAATGGTGAATTCTACCTATAGTAGCCACTTCATTGATGAACTCTTCACCATTTCCCTTTGAATTTTCCAACATCTTAACAGCAACTAAAATTCCATTGGAGAGCTTTCCTCTGAATACACTTCCAAAACCTCCTTGGCCG
This sequence comes from Pistacia atlantica, assembly GCA_026229545.1. NCBI lineage: Eukaryota > Viridiplantae > Streptophyta > Magnoliopsida > Sapindales > Anacardiaceae > Pistacia > Pistacia atlantica. Next base: position 2,650,011 of record CM047902.1, on the reverse strand, counting down.
AGTCTATGCTTAAATTTACTGGTTATTTTCTTAAGGTCATTGTAAGTATATCTAGTTGGATTGACTGTCTTGTAGTCTTCAAGGAACTTCTCCACCTTTAGTTGAGTAATTTGTTCATTTTTCGATATTTTGTATTTGCGAACGAGAAGTATCAGCAATGCAAACAAGAAAGTGGCTCCAATCACGGTGAACACCGAAATTTTAACTATACGACCCTTTTGGGAATCTGCGCATGAGAAGAAAAAAGCAGTTAGCGCTAGTCAATTTTTTTAGCAAAAACCTTTCTAACATGAACTTGTGAGCTATGAAAGGGAATAGTATAATCTTGCCTGTATAAAAAGTACATGAAACCACTCAATTTTTTCGGATTACCCCATATATCTCAAGTATGCATCCCAAGTTTTATATACCAAATAATGGGACATTATTTCGTAAGCACATACATATTATGTTATTACCTAGTCAATGATTTATGCCTCAAAAACAATGTTACATAAATTAGAATGCGAAACTTAACAGGTAGAGTAGCATCTAGTTTCCATTAATTTTTCATACATAATAGATCGATATTATCCTAAAACTATCCCATTTAGGATATGTTTGACACACAACATCGTAATATACCATTTACATTGCATAGTATACCATGATATTGTATTGTATTATATAATTAAAGCTATAAAACTAATTAACCCCCAAAAACTATAATTAAAGCTCATACTGGCAGTAAAACTTAATAAGAAAGAAGAGTTCTAATTAAGTGGCCGCAAAGATTACATAAGAGGTACTCCCATATGTAGCCATCCTTATTAATTTTAATTCCCAAAATGTTAACGTGTTGCTTAAAAAAAAGATTTAGCCACAAAATCACATAACTTAATCTAATTGCCCTTCATGAAAATAACAAGTACATGAATAGCTGAAATATGTTAGACTATCAAGTTTAGCACCCTCAAGCATGGTTTAACATACTTTAATTAGACAATCAAACCATATTGTTTAATACTACCGAGTCTTGTATTGTTAGGGAGATATCATTTGTTGTTTCACTAAGGGCAGAATGGGTAAGTCATTGAATTTTTTGGCTAGATTTGTTCTTTAAATAAAACCTGTACATTTTGGGAAATTATAATTATTGAGTTAGTCATATATGTCCAAACCACATTAGATAAATCAATCACAACATGGTATACTTTTTTTGACGTCTATAAAGAAATAAAAAATGTGCTAGAGAGACACAATCAGAGACTAAATTGTGGATCTTAAACATTTCACTGCAAACAATACGTTCTTCTAACATTAGCAAGAACATATTTATTGTACCAAAATCAAATAGAAGTAATATAACTGTGAAATTCATAAACCTTCAACAAAGCTTAGTGGTTACTTACGTTCGCGGTTGACACAAATTATTGAATTGCTAGTAGTGTTGAGCCCACAGTACTTCCCTGATTTTTCACACTCATAGCAACCATCAAGAGCTTGCCATTTTATGTCGATGGTTCGCGCTTCAAAAGCCTTCCATTTTATGTCGATGGTTCGCGCTTCAAAAGCCTTCATCGCATCATCATCCCTCCACTGACTCAGATAAGTCGGAATACTAAACGTTTCAGATATCTTGCAAGTTGAAGGTAGATAATCGATCGGCATGTTTCCTGATGTTGCATAAACAAGATTTTTTTTATCACTAAAACAATCGAATGGTCCTTCTACGAAAAAATCAAATCTCGTCCTCTCAGTACAGTTCAGTATGGTGTAATTTCGGGAATCTGAGAGGGGAAAGAATCTGGAATTTGAGAGATTAGGAGAGTGAAGACTTTCTAGTGTGCATGGTGTCTCATGCACATCCATGATGGTCATTCTGCTGTCAACATAAGAAATATTATGCACATAGTAATCACTCGCGAAAGGGAGATGCAACAGAGTTTTGTTCTCAAAGCATGACAATTCAAACCCTTCAAGTCCACACAAATTTGATTGAGCTTTGAGTCTAAATGGAAATCTGATCTGGGGGCCTTCTGGACTGCAGAATTTTGGTTTGCAGAATTCATATGCAATTTGATCACTGTTTCCATCTGAAGTAATATTTCTGGCTTCTAAGTAAGGTAAGAGAAGAAAGAAGACTGTACTTAGCACAAGGGACATGGAGACTCGATGAACAGAGAGAAAGAGGAACAAGAATTCATTCATAGTAACATATAATATAAGAGGGTCTTTTACAATCTAATCAAGTCCCAATTGTCATAATATATCTAAGAAAATGACAAATGTATAATTCCAGGCACATGAATAGCCATTCAACTCAACCAATTTTTTTCTTTAAAGGGAGAACGACTTATACATACCCAATATTTGTCGAAACGATAAGTCGGTATCCAAAAGGTTTTGAAACGACAAATAAGTACCTTCCGTCATGTTCTGTTAGTGATTTTCGTTAGATAATAGTGAAAAGACTAAAATGCCCTTGAAAGTTTAATTTTTAGTTTTTTAAAAATTTCTAAAAAACCCCCTAGGTTTGCTAATTTGACTAAATACCCCAATATATAAAAACTTGATAAAATAACAAATACACCCCCGCATCCACGGATGCGAGTTCCGCCACCACCGCCGGAACTGGCCGAAAAAGTAGCGACGCATCGTGCTCCACGACGCAGAACCATCGGATAGCGTATCGCTGGCATACCGACTGCCGACGTCGGCCTTTTTGGCGGGGAGGCGGATCATGATCTGCCTTTTTACAGCCAGCCGGCCTCGGCGGCCGGATCACCGGCCGGGCCGGCCAGAGCCGTCCTCCGCGGAAATGCCGGAGGAAAATGCGGTCGGCGTGTTACGACGCGTCCAGTGGGAGTGCGTGCGTAAGCCTGAACTAGCAAGCAAGTTTGATCTCAACGGCCGGATCGATCGTAGATCGGCCTTTCCTTTCCGAGAGATCGACGGATCTTGCGGGAAAATGAAAGATCTACTCGTTACGACACGCAGTCCGATGGGTGAGTGCGTATCGTATCATGCCTATTCGGTGGTGGCAATAAGGAATGCACTCTGAGGCGGGTATGTTTTTGTTATTTTATAAATTTTTTAGATATTGGGGTGTTTAGTCAAATTAGCAAACCTAGGGGGTTTTTTAGAAATTTATAAAATTTATAAAAAAACTAAAAATTAAACTTTCAAGGGCATTTTAGTCTTTTCACTATTATCTAACGAAAATCACTAACAGAACATGACTGAAGGTACCTATTTGTCGTTTCAAAACCTTTTGGGTACCAACTTGTCGTTTCGACAAACCTTGGGTATGCATAAGTTGTTCGGCCTTCTTTAAATCAGTTATCTTGATGCCAGCTATTATATATTACATAAATTCAAGGTTTGACCAGTTATCACTACAACAAATTCCATACAAACTATATGGCTTTTTCTAGGTAGAGATGTAGATCTTATTAGAAAAAATTACTTAAAAAACCTATATTTTTAGGTCGCAAATTCAAATTTATCCTCTTCTTAATTAATTTAGTAGATAATACTCTTCATTCAATTTTGTTCTATTTTTACCTTTTTCACTCTAGTAGCTAGGAGAAGCCACTTTACTGCTCATTGGCTTTACTCTAGCTAGAGGGTACTCCAACACTAAAGAGAAGCACTCGAGTTTTAGAGAAAAAAAGTTTTTAATATGTTTTTATAACGTTTTTTAATTTTTAATTTTTATAAAGTTAAAATAGATCTTATATACATTTACTATTCATTTTTAAAAACATTCTATTTTACTTCTTGTTTTTGTTTTTTTTGGTAAAATATAAGTAGCTAATTTATTTGTTGGTTCAAAGAAATTTTAATATTTAACTTCTAGCACCTGAGTGGAGCCAATATAGCGCTAGAGCCGCTAATATGTTAAAGTTTTGGAAGGGGGAAAATAAAAAAAAAATAAAAAAAAGGGTCCCTTAAATATTTTTTCCGTGTTATTAATAGAGATATACTATAATCCAAGAACGGCACAATGTGGGGAGGATATGTTTAATGAATTTATGTACTATAGTATTATTCTTTTATTAATGATATAATCTGTACTAGGCCTAATCTACATGATTTCAATTTTGAATTTAGCCAAAAGGCTACTGAAATTAGTCCTTACATGAATAGTTGAATTCTTAAACCCTGTCTCATTCATATTGGTCATTTTATGTTACTCTCAAATTGTTAGATTTTAAAAGTCACATTTACAAAATTTTCCAACAAACTAGAACTCTATTATAAAAACTTTCAATTTTCAGTTTTACCCTTATATTTTATGGTGGTTTTATAGAAAATACTTTCAAATGCTTTTACATAAAACACTTTTTTAACTCAAAATCGTTTCATATAAAAGTCTTCTGATCATTAGAAAAGAATCTTCCATGATGAGTAATTGAGTAGCAAGCATTTCCGTGGCATAGAAAATCTCATGCCTCAAACCAAAATTTTTCTACATAGTTTTCTGCCTCGTGTTCTTATGATAAATCAAAATTCTAGTGGCTTAAACTTGACATTTCCAAGTCAAGCCTGCCTGGACATAGACTTGGTTAGGTTTTGACGGGATTAATTTGGAGAAATAGAGTCCAACAAATATCATTCATGGGATTAAATCGGACTTATTCATGTTTCTTGCTGCAAACATGTATCTAAGAAGTATGAGGGAGACATACACTTTAGATTCAAATTTAAGCCAAGAAAATTTAAAGTACTGTGAATATAAGAAATTGACAACGGAAGTAGCAAGATGAGAATTTCTGAATCCAAAATGTCTTGAACAAAGACTATTGGCGGAGACTGGAGAGAGTGACATTCCCATATATTATCAATTGGTATCGATCTTTAACCATCTTTACACTAATGTTACCAAACATTACTACATAGTATAAAATATTGTCAGAATATTGTATCGCAAAATACCATATTAAGCCTATTATTTTGGGTAAACCCGATAATTGGGTCTTCCCCGAATCAAACACAAAATTCTTAGGTGTAGTTAACCCTAGTGGCAAAAAAGCTTGACATCTAGTCGCAAGGGAAGAGATTAAGTCTATTATTAAATTGTATATATATACAATCGGACTTAAAAGTTATAATCTAGTTTTCCTTAAGGAAAAAAATAAAATAAAAAGACATTAGATTTTAGAGTAATACTACACATACATCATTTTCATACAATATTTTTCATACAACATTATGTGGTACTATTATTAAATTATATATATATATACAATCGGACTTAAAAGTTATAATCTAGTTTTCCTTAAGGAAAAAAATAAAATAAAAGACATTAGATTTTAGAATAATACTACACATACATCATTTTCATATAATATTTCTCATACAACATTTTGTGGCAAAATATGATTGGCTAATTTAAAGTTAAAATTAAACTTTCACTCAATCACATCTTGTCACATAATATTGTATGAGAAATGTTATATGGGAATGATGTATGTGTAGTATTATTCTAGATTTTATTGGCATCCCACGGATTGTTTAAAAGAATTCTACTGTTTAATAAATTTTATAATGACAAATTTATAAATTTTATAATGACAAATTTATCCCAATATTGAATTATTAATTTTAATTTCCTAGTCGATAATTTAGGTCTCAATAATTGGACATGACATTTTTTTATCTTGACTATAAGTTCCTCTTGCTACCCTATCAAGATTGCTACTCGGCCACCATGGCAACTGTCCTCACTAATTTAGTTAAGAATTTGTCAAGAAAGCCTCATTTGAACATGACATCTAACTTTATATCAAATTCTACGTTATAAAAAGTTATCTATCTTGACTATAATTGTGCTTCTCTTGCGATGGTGTAGTCTTGGACTCTTGAGCGTTCTATCAGCATTAATTTTTGCCATGTTGACTGGGCTCCCAGTATTTTCTTCAAATTTTATCAGAAATAAGTCCTGTCCTATCAGACCGATGGAATAGACTTTGGAAGAGCCAAGCTGCCGGACTATAAATGTTTTCTAATTTGTTAATAAAACTTGTGGATGATGTAGCCTGCTACCATTGCATTAAATTAAATGCTGACGGGGAGCCGACTGCATTAAAGATGAAATGTAAACATGGACTACTCAATTTAATGCTGATGGGCACGCCTTCCTTACAATTATCACATTGCATTAAAGATAAAATGTTAACATGGACTACTCAATTTAATGCTGATGGGGACGCCTTCCTTACCATTTTCACATTGCATTAAGGCAAATTACGCATACCTAAGATTTATCAAAACGGCAAGTGGTATTTAAAAGATTTTAAAATAACAAACAAGTGTCTTCTGTCATGTATAGTTAGTGATTTCTAGTTTGTTAACAGTTAAAAAACTAAAATACTTGAAGTTTGATATTTTAGTTTTTTAAAAATTTCTACAAAACCCCCTAGGTTTGCTAATTTAACTAAACTCTCGTATATATAAAAAGTTTGTTAAATGACAAAAACACCCCCACCATCTGAGGTCATATTCTGGCCACCATCGCCAGAATCAGGCCGAAAATTACGATTTGGCCTTTTCCAGCCTAGAGGTGTACGATCTGGCCAAAAAGGCCGTGATCTACAACCAAATCTATGCCGACGCTGCAGATGGAGTTTTGTGGCCACGACGGCCAGTCTAGCCGTGAGATCCGGCCTTAAAAGCGCATCGCAGCATACTGCACGCATCCGATAGGGTCTGTGTCGTAATGCAATTTTCAACCAGATTTCGACGGTAGTGGTCAGAATCTGGCCGCAGGTGGTGGGGGTATTTTTTTCATTTAACAAACTTTTTATGTATGGAGGTGTTTAGTTAAATTAGCAAACCTAGCGGGTTTTGTAGAAATTTTTAAAAAACTAAAATATCAAACTTCAAGGGTATTTTAGTCTTCTTATTGTTAACAAACAGAAATCACTAACCGCACATGACGAAAGATACTTGTTTATTATTTCAAAACCTTTTAGATACTAACTTATAGTTTCAGCAAACCTCGGTATATGCAAGGCATTTGGCCTTGCATTAAAGATAAAATGTAAACATGGACCACTCAATTTAATGCTGATGGGGACTCCTTCCTTACCATCTTCACATTGCATTAAAGATAAAATGTAAACATGGACCACTCAATTTAATGCGATGGAGACGCCTTCCTTACCAATGGTAATAGAAAGCCCTTCGTTGCTTCAGATGATAAAATGGATGCAAAATTGTCATATTCATGTTTACATAAAATTCTAAAATAAAATTAACCAACTTATTCTTTCAAATACTTCCTATGCATGCATACATAAATTCATTTTTCCTCCTGTAATAATACATATGAAACAGAGTGTATGGTAGTCCAACAGCATCGATAAACAGCCTACGATAATCATATTTTAGTGAAGTATAACAAATATGTCAGTAACATTCTCATATATTATGAACTACTATGGAACGTTAACCATCTTCACATTGTATGTTACCAAAACATTGTTACATGATATTAAATAGTGTTCGAGTCTTGTAAAGAAGAATACCTTAGTCTTGTTAAGTTGTATATCTCAAACATTGATATGTTTTCTACATCTCTCTCTAACACAGTGTGGAGACAGCAGAATTTATACAGATATGCACTTGGACTTGAAAGTTATAATCTACTTGGTTGTGGATGAGTTTATGCTTTGTATAACTTCTTCTGTTTGAGTTAATTTTTTTTTTCCCTGTCAATAATAAGAAACTCTTCATAGAATTAAAAAGAAAATTTGATAAAAGCTTTTTATGCTAGGAGACTCTTTTAACTAGTTCAAAAACAATACAATGACGTATAATTCTCACAACTAATAATGTTCATTTTGTTATATATAATAGTTGTCCTCTAAAGCCCATAACAAACGAAGTTTTGTTTTCTCATAAAGGCTTTGCGGATCAGCACATTACAATTTTCAGGCTTTGTCCTTTAAACTGTTTTCAGGATTTCGATGTCCATCGAGGCCCACAAGATGTTCTATATATTCTATATCCTTTTATAGGAAAGCAAATGGCAAATTTTACGCAATTTCTGCCCCTGTAGGCTGTAGCTAGTCAGGGTTTTTCTTTCTTTGATATGCAACTTATGTATAGACTTATAATTTGCAGATGAGTCTATGGGACTTCGATTGACTGAATTGGCCTTAAGTTTGCAGAATAAAAGTGTCTACTTAGTTTATTAAAGATAATCATAGTAAGTTGAGAAATTTATTTATGCATAAAAACCAACCCCAAAAACTCAATACACTCTATTTCAATTGTGTTATCACAAGAAGAATTAATTTATTTATGAATGGAAGCATTTGAAAGAAGTTCCTAAATTAAATACCACAATTTTATTTCTTTATACATGATCAATTTGCATCCATTTCATCATCTAAAGAAACGAAAGGCTTTGGAGGAATCACCAAACTCTTGAAGTCACCTTCTAGCCTTTGTAATACCATTGACATGGAAGACATCTCTATTGGATTCCACTGGATCTGTGGACACTGAAATGGTGAATGTCAGACTATGACTGTTGGTGCCAAAGTCCCACATCGCTTAGGAGACGAGAGTCTTGATTGCTTATATAGCACAAGGACACCCTCACCACCCAGAGGCGTCTTTTCAAGATAAAATCATGAGGGTCCAAAGCAAACATACCTCTGGGAACTCCTACCATGTGTCTGGATCCAACATACATCAACAGTTGGCTTTAGAAGGAGGGCCTGGGCCACTCCCAAGTCCCTCAACCCTTAGGGAGCTGTGTTGGTGCCAAAGTCCCATATCGGTTAAGAGACAAGGGCTTTGGTTGTTTATGTAGCACAAGGACACCCTCACCACCCAAATACGCCTTTTCAAGGCAAAACTAGGTTGTGTTGGTGCCAAAGTCCCACATTGATTAGGAGACGAGGGCCTTGGTCACTTATATAGCACAAGGACACCCTCACAACCCAAGATACATTTTCAAGATAAAATTGTGAAGGCCTCAAGGCCCAAAGTGGACAATATCTCTGAGAACCCACCCACCATGTGTTTGGATCTAGTATACATCAACAATCGGTGCTCAGAGGTGCACTTTTCAAGACAAAATTGTGTAGGCCCCAGTGTCCAAAACAAATAATACCATCTAAGAATCCACCTATCATGTGTTTGGATTTGGCATACTTCAACAGTTGGCCCGAATGCTTAAATTCTTACATTAATGAGTGTTTTTGTTAAGTCAAAATAATCTCATGCACGTATCAAAACAACAAACCTCACAGCAAATAATTAAGAGTAAAGAAACGAAGATAAAGTTCTAATATTTAGGATACGCAGTTATCAATTGATCTCATTGGGGGTGTTGGGTAGGGGGTAAATAAGGAGACCAAAGATAAAAAATCTATCAATTAAGGCCAATGAGAGGGAGGTATCAGATAATTTTTCAAATAAGAAAGGAGGTCAAGGATAAGTTTTAATATAAGAAAGGATGCCAATTGAGTGTTGCTGTTAAGTCGAAATAATTTCCTGCACGTATCAGAACAACAAACCTCATAACAAAAATTTACGAGTAAAGAAATGAAGATAAAGTTCTAATCTTTACAACATATATACATGTAGTTATCTTTATCTTTTGTAACAAATCAACGCATGAGTCGGGAACTAAAAGACTCAATAACAACCTCGGTGAATTGGCAAACAATACAACAATATAAATAGGCAGTAGTAGTACAAAAAGGTTAGCTTCCAACCATTATTCATTGAAATATAAATACCTGCAGATGTCGAACTCGAAGAGGGTGGTTATCATTATGCTTTGCATTCTTCTAACTTGGTCACTCTTGGTGCGAGATACGGAGGGAACCAATATCGGGTATGGAGCCATTGATCAAGGGGATCCTATTCCTTGTGGCCCATTATTTCCCGAAGCATGTAAAGAAATACCTGCTAATCCGTACCAAAGAGGATGCAATCCAGAAATCGGGTGCCAACGGGAAACATCACCTACTCTTAACAAAGAAATCGCTCCTCCCAAAAAAGAATAATTATTAACCTTAGTTGTTTAAAAAATTAAAATACATTAAAGATTGACTCACAACTTAATCTCTCTAATGTGATAAAATAACAAAAGAAAATGAACTGTTTTCATTCAATTTTCTTTTATATTAGTTTGTTTTATCATTCATCCTTCCTTGTTTTTATAAATAAAATTATAAATCTTGTTTATAATTTCATCTCACCTAATGTACATAGAAATAATTTTAATATTAGGAGTATTATCCCACACCTGGCCTGAGGTTTTCAGTTACTTGTAGTCACTCACGCTGCAAAGGTATGGAAACTTATCCCTAACCTCCTTTCTTATTTGAAAAATTATCAATCACCGATGTTTAACGTAGAAAGCTTTTAAAAGTTCGACTAATCAAATAATGGTTTACAACAAAATTCTCCCCATATGAAACTAGGGGCATAAATTCAACAAAATTCTTCACGACAAAATTCATCAAATTATAAAATTTGGGTATACTCACTATAAAGTGAAACAAGAGAATAAATGACAACATGTGCTAGCACGGCCCACAAATTTTTGTGTCGTGCCATGGCTCGTGGGCCAGGTGGGTCATGTTGTGGGCTGGGGATTTAAAAATAAAAATAAAAATCAAATGTAGCCATTGCAATTGTGGGCTGGCCTGCGAAGGCGTGACATGGCACAACCTTATCGGGTCATAGACCGTGTTGTGAGCCTTAAGTTTTGGTTGTTTGGCATGGTACGGCACTGCCCATGGCATGGTGGGTTTTGAAAATTTTGGCACAGTACGACCCATTGCCATCTCTAATAACAATCCAAACCGTAAAATATAAAGTTTCGATCACCATCAATAACATACTAAAATTCCCTTTTTTATTCATGCGATTCAATCAATCTAAAATAATAGTTTTTTTTATTTTCCCTTTATTTTTTTAGTAATCTCAAGATTGTCTATGTGGTTTATTTGTAATAAAAAAATGATGATATTGGCAACCCAAAAAATATAGATTAATTAAATATTGGCTTAATTAATTAATTAATGATATTGAAATGTTTAATCCATCCATTAATAATATTTTAATTTGATTTGGGATAATTAATTAATTAATTTATTATAAATCTAGTAATATTAAGAATTTCACTAATGGTGAGAACTGAGAAGAATAAGAGAACTGGTATTTTTGGAATAAAATTTTATTAAAATAATTTTAATTAAAATAAAAATCATGCCATAAGGGGTAAAGAAGTCATAACACCAGCAAGAACCCTGCCTTTCTAAAACGCCCGCTCTTACGCAAAATTTGAAATTTGAAAGATATTGGCACGTGCTGAAGTTTTAATTAAAAGCGCTAATGTTTTCATTTGAAAAAATTGCCAAATTCACTTCTCCCTTTATCACTCAGTTCTATCTCTTCATTTGTTCTCTCCTCCAAGGTAAAATGGCACTGTTTGGCTCCCTAGAAAATTCTCATTTTCTCGAGAAAATTTTTATTTACGGAAAAATGTGATTTCTTTTTTGAGAATTCAGAAAAATTTTATTATATGTTGCAAGAATAATGTTTGGAATCCTAATAGTGAATATATTTTTTTCAGAAGAAATCAAGAAACCGAAGAAAAAATGCCGGAGTCACGTGACAGACTTGTGAGGCCAGTTGACATTGCGACCGTCTTCGTTCAGAGAAGGTCTGAAACTCTCGGAATTCTCAGAGACGAACCAGAACAGAGTTCAAATCACTTGGGATCTCCAGCCACTCGAGTGGCTAATACGACGGCGGCGCGTGGACAATCGGTAGGTGGAGGAAGAGGTGGTGGGTTGGGGACCCCTAGAAGCGCGTTCGGCCGTGTAAGAAGAAATGGGTACGGATTTGCATCGGCGACACGTGGACCAATGGGAAGAGAAAATACGCCGATAGGAAGTGCTCGGAGAGGATCTTCTGTGTTGCCTGCTTGGTACCCGAGGACGCCTCTGAGGGATATTACTACTGTTGTGAGGGTAATTTTCTTATTATCTTTATTTTCTTGGACGTTTAATTTCATTTTCTATAGTGGTAGTTGGTATGTTTGTCAATCTTGGTTATGTTGCTGTGATTTGAACTGAATCTTGACTTTTAGTGTTTAAGTTTTTGGACATTTGATAATTTTTCTTATGACGGATTTTGGTAATATTCCTTAAAGCTTGGTGAATTAGGTTTTTCTTTTTTCCATTTGCTTTTGTCTGCATCTGATTCGATTTGTGTGTTTTGGATTTTAATGGGATATGTTAATCTTTTCTTTTTCATTTTATAATTATTTTGGTTTATGATGCTTGTAAATCTAGGGAAGATTTCTATTGTGCATTTACCCTTGATTTGATTAAATAATTGCTATTTAGACAGTTTTGTATTATTTTGAGCATTTGTTTTCTTTGTGTTAAAGATATTTTTCCTTTTAATCACGTGCTATCCTTGTTTTGAAGAGACTCATTCTCTTAATCATGTGTTCTTGGTAGTGAATTAAATGACATGCTGAGTTCTTGCCTCATAAATTCCGTACGTATTAAAATTCATTTGACAAAGCTGATTATTTTCGGTTCATTTCTTGCCACAGTGAAGTTGACTGCTTGTGCTTATTCATTATTATCAACAACAGTACAAGAATCCGAATTTTGCTCTTATATTTTCATTTCTAAACTTGAGCTGCATGGATGTTGCTTGGTTAATTCTTTGGATGGTGTCAGAGCATTGCCTTCTGGTCAACGTTATAAAGTTGTTGTGTATTGTTTTTTCGCCATGAGAATCTTCACGGTGTCCTGTGCATTCAAGTGAAATGCATTCCTGTTTGATGTTCTGCATTGTTTAATCTAAGCATTCAACCAGTGAAACCCTGCTGGCAATCTGTTTGAAGTGCCATAGAGTCATTGTGCTTTTTCATAAATGCTCGAGTCATAGATATCATTGGCCTTAACTTGAGTCAAAGTAAATTCTTTTTGCAGTTCAGTGTTATAATTCCCCTTTCCTTTTGGGGCTTTCTAAGTCCATATATAGAGATTTCTAACTCTGGCTTTCATCAGGCGATTGAAAGGAGAAGAGCTCGCTTGGGAGAAGTTGAAGGCCTACAGATGGAGAGTCCAATGTCTCAGGATCAAAGAGTAGTTGGTTCCCCTAAGCCACTGTCAGGTGCTCAGCCAGAGCACAACACTACAATTCTGTCCCCAACGATGCATAAGAAGCATTGTCAGCCCTCTGTTGGTAAGGTGCCTAAGATTTTGCTTGATATCACAAATCAGGGTGGTGGAGAGTTAGAGTCTCTCACACCTCAGAAGAAACTTTTGAACTCAATTGACAAAGTTGAGAGAGTTGTAATGGAGGAATTGAATAAACTGAAAAGGACCCCAAGTGCTAGGAAAGCTGAGAGGGAGAAAAGAGTTCGCACATTAATGTCAATGCGGTGATTACTCTTATTTTCTCAGCAACTATATTTCGGAGACAGCAGTAGCCAGAAACTGGACAAACTAGATTGGGCCCTGCAGTGAGATTGATCATTTTCTGATGATCATTATTATCTCTTTGGACATTGGTCATCCTCTGATGATATCTTGTTTTTTTTTCTTTTTTTCTTTTTTTCAAATTGATGTTGAAGATAGGTTCTGCTGGGCCCTGCACGGGGAGATTGATTTTAGCGGTTATCATTGTTGCTGAAGGCTTTGTGATAAGCAGGCACTTTTTGTAGCCTTCATTCTTTGAAGGTCTCAGTAGGAATTGTAGGTATTAAACTGGTCTGTCTTCATTCTTTGAAGGTCCCAGAAGGAATCGTAGGTAGTGTTGTGCCGGTTTGATGTACATATAGTCCACATTGACAAATTAGTTTCTTGATATCATAAAATTTCATATATTACAATGACAAATTAGTTTAGTTCTATTCAATTGAGTCTGCTTTGTGGTTTTAATTTTTACTGATTTATTAAGCTGTTTGTTAATGGTGCATGAATAGTTTTTGGTGTTATCTTATATGAACTTGATGAAGTAGATAGCTTTTTCAATTTTCCGGGCTCTGTTTGCTGAAAGCATCGGTGATCACTGTGCATGTTTTTATGCTGTCTTCGTTGTTATAAGGAATGCAGCTATTTGTTTAACATCATGTTTTGTTGTTATTTATTTTAACGAAGTAATAGTGTATAACTATTGCCACAATGTCAGGGTGTTGGGCTGTCCACCCATATAAATAGGTATGAAACAAAAGGTGTAGGAAAATGTGGACATAAGGAGGGAAAATAGTTTTTTCTTGGCCTAAGGAGTTCACTGTTCACAATCCAACGATGAAACTTCCTTTGAATTCAATGAAATTTTAGTATGTTGTTGATGATGATCTAAGCTATGTATCAAACGATTTGGATCGTCATTTCTTTTGAGGGTATTCAAACTTTCTAGTTTGATGCAATTTGTTATTACTCACTTTTGAGTGAAGAATTTTGTTGATGCTATGCCTCTAGTTTCTCTAGAGAAATTTTGTTCCTATTATTTAATCAGTGGAAGTTTTTGTGTAGGAAGTTATAATCACCTTGTGCTTTGTTTAACCCGTTTGGTGATATATTACAATTTGTGTAGCAAAGATAATTTCTAAATTTAGAATTTGTCAATTTATATCTGTTCCAAATAATTTGTCCAAGTGCAGCAGTAGCTTTCCATATATAATACCCTCTGGATTCTGTCTCCCCCTATCCTGTCAAAACCAAGACTGTGTCCTGGAAGATTTGACTTGGAAACGTCAAGTTTAAGCCACTAGAATTTTTATTTATCATAAAAAGAACGAGGCATAAATATTATAGGGCTGTGCAAAACCAAGTACCCAAATTGGTTTTGTCTGAAAAACCGGGTACCCGAATAAAAGGGTACTGCAAACCGAACCACTTGTAAAAGTATTTGGTTTTTCAAGTACTTGATTATTCGGGTCAAAAACCAGATACCCGATTTATGACCCGAACTTGCATAACTTTGTATGAATTTTAATTTTTTATATTTCAAATTTCAATTTGTGAATACAATTTCTTCCATATATTAAATCAACTTTTAATTTAATAACTTAAATACTTAAGATTTGGGGAGCTTTTGCCTTTTCTTTGAAAGTTAAAGGAAAATAAGTTTAAAAACTAGGTTTTTTTTTTTTTTTATTTCTTAATAAACTAGGATAATAATAATCCTAATATTAAAGTTATTTCCACGTACATTAGGTGAAATAAAATTGTAAACAAAATTTTATAAATTTATTAGTAAAAACAAGGAAAAAATGAATGATAAAATTAACATAAAAGAAAAATGAATGGAAACACTTTATTTGAATAGGTAGTACTACACTTACAACTCAGTTTTACAAACTTTCTTTCACAAATCTGATGTGGTAACTCGTTATTAGTTTCTAATGAATTTTCTCGTATGACTAATTGTGAGCTATCATGTCAGAGTTGTAAGAGAAAGTTTATAAAATTAAGTTGTGAGCCACTCAGTCTAAGAATTAATCTTTTTTGGGAGGAGCTGTCATCCTTTCGTTATGCTTCGGATCAAGTACAGGTAGTGCATCCCCTCGACACTTGGTTGCTGGATTGCATCCTCTTTGGTATCGATTAGCAGGTCCTTCTTTACATCCTTGGGGAGATTTTGGGCCACAAGGAACAGTATCCCCTTTATTAATGGGTAGATACCCGATATTGTTTCCCTCCGTATCTCTCACCAAGATTGACCAAGTTAGAAGAACGCAAAGCATGATGATCACCACCCTCTTCAAGTTCGACATCTTCTTTCTGTTTGATAATGGTCAAAGATTATTGGGAGCTAACTTTTTATATAAACACAAGTACTACTACTGCCTATTTATATTGTTGTATTGTTTGCCAATTTAAGTTAAATAAATCAAAACTTTCAATTCACAGACGATTTGTACGTGAGGTTGTTATTGAATATTTCAGTTCCCGAGTCCTATGTATACTAAACATAGGTATCTTCATTTCTTTTCTCTTAAATTTTTGTTATGAGGTTTGTTGTTTTGATGCCTGCATGAAATTCTTAAAAATTAAAGAAAACTTGATTAAAAATTTAATTTCAACATATCCATCTACCTTAATTTCTAAAAAAAGAATGTCCCTTTGGCAACAGAGTCCCACATTTGCAGTGTTATAAGGAGAATGAATTCATTTATGCTTGGGAAGTATTTGAAACAAGTTAATTAAACATTACAAATTTTATGTCATTATACAAGATCAATTTCCATCCATTTCCTCATCTGAAGAAACGAAGGGCTTTGGAGGAATCTCCAAGCTCTTGAACTCACCTTCTAGCATTTGTAATACCATTGACATGGAAGGCGTCTGGGTTCCACTGGATGCACCAGAGTCCCACAATTGCAAGCTGCTTGACAATTTTCTCGTCTCCATCTACCTCAATTTCTAAAGCAACCTTGTTTCCTTGGCTCATTTTTTTATATATCCGCTCAGGGAAGTAAATTTGGCTTTGATTTTCAATTGAATGATCAATATTCTTTTGGCATCCAACCATCTCTAATAACACCATTCCGTAGCTAAAAACATCAGACTTATAAGAAACCTTTCCAAAGTTCCTAGAGAAGAGCTCCGGAGCAATATAAACAGTAGTTCCACGAGCAGTTGTCATTGATACTACACTTTGTCCCTTTGAGCATAGTTTGGCCAGCCCAAAATCTGAAATCTTTGGCTGAAAATTATGGTCAAGAAATATATTGTGAGGCTTGATGTCGAAGTGAAGGATCCTTTGGTTGCATCCTTGGTGCAAGTATTCTACTCCCCGAGCAACACCAATTGCAATCTCTCGCAACTTTTCCCAACTCAATTGACGTTGACTTGAATTGTTTATACTTGAGAATATGAACTTCTCAAGTGATCCATTAGGCATGAACTCGTAAATAAGAGTACGCCGAACCCCTTCTGAATAAAATCCCAAAAGACGAACAATGTTAAAATGGTGAATCCTACCTATAGTAGCAACTTCATTGATAAATTCTTCATTTCCTGTTGAATGTTCCAACATCTTAACAGCAACTGGAATTCCATTGGTGAGTTCTCCTTTGAAGACACTTCCATAACCTCCTTGGCCTAGCCTGTGCTTAAATCTACCTGTTATTTTCTTCAGGTCACTGTAAGTATATCTGGTCAGGGTGAGGGTCTTATAGTCTTCGAGGAACTTCTCTATTTTCAGTTGAGTTTCTCTTTCCTTTTCAGGTCTCCTGGATCTGTAAATAAGAAGTATTACCAATGCAAAGAAGACAATGCCTTCAACACTTGTAGCTGTAGACACTGCAATTTTAACTAGACGATCATGACCATGATAATCTGCATGACCAAAGAAAAATTCTTAACTTGGTTGAGCAATAAGATCAATTAGATACATCCCAAAATTTCAAACCAAAATATGGAGGGGGCTTGACGCAAGCAGGATTCTCATCCTTAATGTACAGCTAGAAGATGAATAGAAAATAAAATTTTCTCAGAAATTTCCTCAGGAGTCTAATGTACAATCAAGAGCCCCGGAATTTTCTTTACTGACAACAAATATTTATCCTAATTAATCAGCTACAGAAACGACTTTAAAACTTATCAGTAAGCTACCTACAAATACAATCAAGAGCGCCGGAAAACATACTGTAAATAATCAAAAGCAGAGAGACAAAAATTTGGAAAGAATTAAGTAATTTCACTTTACTTTCAGAAAGCTAAATGGTGACTTACGTTGGTTTATGACACAGATCGTTGAATTGCTTGTAGTGTTGAAGCCATAGTAGTTCCCTGATTTTTCGCAGTCGTAGCATCCATCAAGGGCTTCCCATTCTATAACTATCTTTTTAGTTTGATTATTTTGATACCAAAACTCAATCGAAATGTTAACAGTTTTATACATACTGCAAACTGGGGCCTCGAGTCGACTGATCGGTCATATGTCATGCCATAAACAAAACCTTGTTCATCACTGATGCAATCAAATGGTCCTAGTGCAGAATTCCATATAATCTTCGTAGAACAATTCCACAAAGCGTACATCTGATTGTAGTAACTATAAAGGAGGGAGAATTTGGAGTCTGTGAGGTTAAGAGAGAGAAGACTCTGTATTCGGCATGTGGTGTCATTCATATCCATAATGGTTATACTTCTGTCCAGATAAGAAATGTCTTCCACATAGCTGGAAAAGGGAAGATGCAACATTGTCTTGTTACTTGAGCATGACACTTCAAACCCTTCAAAGCCGCAAGAGATTGGTTGAGTTTTGAGCCTAAAGGGAAATCTGATTTGTGGGCCGTTTTCGCTGCAATTTGTTGGCTGACAGAATTGATACATATTTTCATCACTGCTTACAACTGAAGTGTTTTAGGCTATTGAGTAAGGCACGAGAAGGAAGAAGATAATAAACGGAACAAGAGACATGAAGGGAAACAGAGAAAGTAGAGCGCTTGGCTGTCTTGTCTTGGTTTAATAAAAGCAGTCTCCAATGGCCATTTTAAAAATATGGTTTGGACCACCAACTACAAAATAATAGCAGTCTCTTTTGGAATGACAAAGACCACCAGCTGGTGCGGGGTACGGGAAGCCAAATTTGACCTTAGCTTCTATTGTTTATATTTCCATATTTTTATAATAAAAAGTATTGGATCTCACCTCTTCTTCCTCCTTTTTCTCATGGCCACCATTTCTGTTATAATTAGATCTCACTTCGCGTTGCCTGCAATAAGGCAAGCTCTAACCTCAGTGACAGCGATGAGGCCAATAATGGATCGTGTTAGAATACAATATTTGTTATCAAAGACTATGGATAGTCAACCAAAACATTTTGATCATTTCATAGCTCATAAGCAATTACTTTTCACATAATTAAAATTATTGAGTATCGGTGAATATATACTCACTTCTATACAATTACATTTGTCAAAAAGAAACTTATTATGAATCAGTATTGTTGTATGAATATTCTTCCATTGATTCAGATAATAACCACTCGGTTGAAAAGTCTGATTGAATCATTCTTATAGAGACATCCTCGGAAGAAGAAAAGAAAGGCTTAGCAGGCAATTGCAAGTTGTCAATGCTCCCTTCTAACATTTCAATAACTTTTGTAATTGAGGGACGATCTGAAGGCTTCACTTGTATGCACCATAACCCAATTAGACAAAGTTTTTTTGCAATCACGACTTCATGCTCAGTGACATCTTGGAGCTCTAAATCTCCTCCAATATTTATTTGGTCATATACCCATGAGGGGAAGTATGCTTTGCCTGAACCAGTTGCCTTCATATCAGAATTTCTTCTACCTCCAACCATTTCCAACAATACCATTCCTAAGCTATAAACATCTGACTTGCTAGAAACTGTTCCAAAATTCCTTGAATTCAATTCAGGAGCTATGTATCCTATTGTTCCTCTTGTAGCACTAACGGTCAAAGATCATTTTCCCTTGGATAAAATTTTGCAAGTCCAAAATCAGAGACTTTTGGGATGAAATTTTGGTCCAACAAGATATTGTGTGGCTTAATGTCAAAATGAAGAATGCACACATCACATCCTCCATGCAGATACTCGATCCCACGAGCAGTTGCCAAGAGAGGATGTCTAAGCCCTTATAAACCACATGCCCACCCCTTTTTCCTTTTAATATGAGATTCTAACATTCTCACATGCTTTGAGACCCAACGTCCTTGTTGGCCTACTATGGATGGCTTCACTCTGGGTGGCCTACTTTCCCAGGTCGCTCCTTCTGGAACATAGGCTCGGGCAGGGTTTGACTTTGATCCCATTTGATAAGAACCCACTTCCAAATTGATAAGAATTGGACTGAATAGTGGGCCTTTGATAGGAATTAGGTTAGGTAGTGGTTCTTTTGTGGGTTTGGGTAGAACTCTCCTTGGAAAACCGGCTTGCCAAGGAGGGTGCCCAAACCCTTATAAACCACATGCCCACTCATTTTCCCTCTCAATGTGGGATCCTAACATAGTTATTCTATATTTTCAAACTAATGCAAGTAGATAGTCTAATTGTCACATTATCCACTTTAACCTGTAAGTTTAACTTTTTTTTTTTTCTTGTTTTAATTTTTACTCATCCAATCATAATATGCAATTTCAGTTTGTATACATATATTATTTATGTAACTTGTGGTTCTTTATTGAATTTTCAGCTACCAGTTTCTCTCTCTCATGAATTATTGAGGCAAATAGCCATAGCCTTACCCTACTAACAATAGAAGCTGAAGAAGCATTGGCCTTTGACATATATCAGGCCAGCTTCATGTCTACAGAATATTTATATATTGGAAGTCTGTTTCTAGTCACTGCGCTTGGTTTGCTTCTCTTATGTGGCACATCAAACAAATGAGCACACGGGTTACGAAAATACATTTGATAATTGAACTTCTGCAGTTTACTTCCTTGGAATCTTGACATGAATTCTTTCCCAGCTAAAATGACAACAAGACTGTTGAAATTATTATTCATTTATTTGAGGCAATCATCAAATATCAGAGATTAACTTCAATTGACATCTCAATATATTCTTCTTAAATTACAAAAAAAAAAAAAAAAAAAAATAAATAAATAAAGAAAAAAAAAAAAAAAAATTATACCATAAAAATGAATAACTTGTATCTTTTTGGAGCAGGGGATCCATAATTCCTTAAAAATGCCTCAATGTTCTAAAAATTCTCCAGTTTTTGTCAGAGTAACAAGAAAAATAACAAAAGGAGAGAGCAATGTTGTTGAAAATGCTATTGCATTGATTGTATTGAATTGAATTAAACTGTATATGATGCCACTGCTTTATACACGATACAAAATGAAATAAACCAGAAGATTCCTGTATAGCTAGCATAACAACTTCTGTACAGCTAGCATAACAAACTGTAAATTTACATAATGGTACAAGGACACCTCAGCTATGAATAAGACCAGTTGATAATTTTCCTCAACAATAATCATGTGAGGCGTGTCCATCTGATATAGAATGTGGCTGCATATCAACGTCTTTGAGGATGCCACGAGCTGCTGCATTTGCATGAAATGAGTTGCTCGTGGCAACCAGTTCACCACGAGCTTCTGCGTTTGCATGAGACAAGCTACTCGTGGCAAGCCAGTTGCCACAGCGTGCGTTGCATGAGACGAGCGATGTTGGCTGCTATAACTTGCCACCACAGTGCTACATTTGCATGAGATGAGCTACTCGTGGTAACCAGTTCACCAGGAGCTGCTGCGTTTGCATGAGATGAGCTGATGTTGGGCTGCTCTAATACCCCCCTACAAGATGGAGAGTAGATATTAGCTACTCCCATCTTGGAACAAATGTGAGAAGAGTAAATGAGAGGGCAAGGACTTGGTCAACATATCATCAAGCTGCAGTTGTGTAGTAACATAAGCAGTCTCAAGTGTGCTTTCTTGTATTTTATCCCTTATAAGATGACAATCCACTTCAATGTGTTTTGTCGTTCATGAAACATCGGATTAGATGCGATATGCAAGGTGACTTGATTGTCACAAAATAGCTCAGCTGACTAAGGATGAGAAATGGCAAGATCACTCAACAATTACCGCATCCAAGTGAGTTCAATAGATGTAGAAGCCATGGCTCGGTATTCGGCCTCAGCAGAGGACCGAGATACCACAGTTTGTTTCTTCGACCTCCAAGAAATGAGAGAGTGGCCAAGAAAACACAAAAACAATTTAAAGACTTGCAGTATCGGGGAGACGGGATGCCCACTATGAGGTGCGCAGATGAAAGGTGAATGCAATCAGAGTATCCAATGAGCTATAATGAAGAAGAAGCAGACAAGAGGATGCCTTGGCCAGGAGCATTCTTGAGATAACGTAGCACTTTATGAGCTGCAGCAAGATGAGTAGTGGTAGGGCAATCCATGTATTGACTCAAGACTTGAATGGGATAGCTTATGTCGGGTCTGGTAAGAGTAAGATAAAGAAGTCTACCAATTAGCTGGCAGTAAGGGGTGGGATCAGACAAGAGGGTGCCATATGCTTTAGATAATTTGTGGTTCTGATCCATGGGTATTTTGAGTGGTTTGGAAGCAAGATTACCAATATCAGCCAAGATATCTAGTGTGTATTTTCTCTGGCAGAGATGAATTCCTGTTGGAGAACGAGCCACTTCAATGCGTAAGAAATACCTCAGGGAACCAAGATCTTTAATGCGAAAATGGGTGTTTAAAAAATTTCGGAGAATAGAGATAGAGGTAAGAAAGCTGCTAGCAATTACTATGTCATCGACATAGAGAAGTAGTGTTGTAAAATCAGTGGCAGTGATATATGTAAAAAGGCTGTAATCAGCCTTGGATTGCTTGAAACCAAAACTGATCAAAGATTGAGAGAACTTATCATACCACTGCCGTGAGGCCTGCTTGAGGCCATAGAGACTTTTGAGCAATTTACAGACTTGTCCAGGTTGACCTTTAGTATATTCAAAGGGCTTCTTCATATAGATATCTTCATGTAAATCTCCATGAAGAAATGCATTATTAACGTCAAACTATTGTAAATGCCATCTTTTAATGGCAGCTAAGGCAAGTAGTGTTCGGACTGTAACAATCTTTGCAACGGGGGAGAATGTTTCATGATAATCGACTCCCTCTTGCTGAGTAAAACCACGAGCAACTTAATGTGCTTTCTTCCGTTCAACTGTACCATTAGAATGGTATTTGGTTTTATACACAAATTTGCAATCAATTGGAGATTTTCCAAGAGGTAAATCTGTAAGGATCTAGGTCTTGTTTAGTTCTAGAGCAGCAAGTTCAGCTTCCATTGCTTTGCACCAATCAAGGTCCTTGGCAACTTGTTTAAAAGTTTATGGGTCTTCTTGTGAAGAAATGGTAGAAGAAAATAAAGCAAATGAAAGTGATAAACGTGTATAGGAAATCAAGAGGACAGAGGAAAAAGAATACCTGAAGGAGCTAATGCCATGTCCACGGATTGGTTGGATGAGAGTGAGCTGACTTGTTGACAATGAAAATCCTACAAATAGTTAGGAGCTGTTCGTGCACAGGTTGATATGCGAAAGGAAGGTTGAATTGGTATGGCAGGAGAAGATAAGGAAGAGGAATCTGGTAGAGATGTATGTGCAAGAAATGGTGCTGTAGTAGTAAGGTTGGGATGGGGAAAGAAAGAGGAGAGGATATGGGTGCAGGGGGTGGGGAAAAAGGAGAGGATGAAGTTCGTGAAGGGACAGATTGCATGGGATAAGGAGATGGCAAAGGTAGGGGAAGGGAAGGAGACGTAGTGGTGGTTTGTTGATGAAATGGAAAAATGTGTTCATGGAATGTTACATCCCGAGAGAGGAAAACAGTTTTGGTTGAGATCAAGCAGTTTGTAATCTTTTATACCAAAAGGATAGCCAAGAAAAACACAATGATGACCTCTTGGATCAAATTTTTAGCGATTGTGGGAGAGGGTGGAAGTAAAGCAAAGGCACCCCAATATTCTCATGTGAGAGTATGTGGGAGGCCTTTTAAACAAGAGCTCAAAGGGTGTTTTATTTGAAAGTAATGGACTAGGAATGCGATTAATAATGTAAGCAGTTGTAAGTATGCAATCAGTCCAATACAGTATAGAAATGTTTGATTGAATTTGTAAGGCTCGGGCAATATTTAATAAATGTTGGTGTTTACGCTCAACTTTTCCATTTTGTTGTGGAGTTTCCACACACGTTCGTTGATGAATAATGCCTCGATTGTTGAAGAATTCAGTCATTTGAAATTCAAGATCATTATCACTACGAAGGATTTGAACTTTGGTATGAAATTGAGTGTGGACCAGATTACAAAAAGCCTCGATACATTTTCTGATATCTGATTTAGCTTTAAGCAAATATATCCAAGTACTTCGAGAATAGTCATCAATGATTGTTAAAAAATATTTTGTGCCATCATATGCTGTGAGGGAATGGGGTCCCCATATATCACAGTGTATGAGTTCAAAAATGGATTTACTTTGATGAGTACTATCAGGAAAAGATAAATGATGATGCTTTGCAAGAGGACAAACAAGATAGGGATTTTTATCAGAAACAGTAGAAACGTGATTTTGAATACAAGGATCTTTGATTACATGAATTTTGGAAGTGGGAGTGTGACCCAACCTACAATGCTAGAGATCGGAAATCAGATTCACATCCTTGAAAATGGCTAAAACAGAAATATTTTTGTGTAATGAAATGGAAAAGTGGTCAAAAAAGTGTTGTATGAGGAACTTGAGCAGGAACCAGATTGTAAAGTCCAACTTTCATCTCACCCATGCCAATCATGGTCCACGTCAAAAGGTCCTGAATAAAACAAAATTGTGAAAGAAAAAGAACACAACAAGAGAAAGAGTTGATTAGTTGTTTGACAGAAATCAAATTAAAGTGAAAAGAAGGCACATATAAAACATTGTGCAAAGTTAATTTTGGGTTGATATGGACTGTGCCGATATGGGAAACAGGCGCTGTTTGGCCATTGGGTAGCTTAACAACAAAGGAAATAGAAGAGGTTATTGAAGAAAAGAATGAGGTACTACAGATCATATGATCTGTTGCGCCCATGTCAATTAACCAAGGAGTATATGTGTGTGAGAAGGAGGAAATACTATTCATGGTGGCTGAGAAGGAACAATCTACCTGGACATTATTGACTGCATGCGTAGCAGTGGAGGCCTCCGTTGGTTACACTAAAGCCAACAACTTCTGGTATTGATCTTTAGTAAAGGTCATCTTGATATCAGAAATTTCTACTCCAGGGTCGAGAGAGGACATGTTAGCATATGGGTTGTACTGCTTGGTTTTGCCATGAAGCTTGTGGCTTGGTGGATACCTGTGTAGTTTATAGCACTTTGCAGCTATATGTCTTGTCATATGACAATGGGTGCAGGTTGGTGGTTGAGCATTGCCAGCTTTGAAACAAGCATCAAGAGTGTGGCCTTAAATCTTGCAATGGGTGCAAAATGGTTTGTCTCGTTTAGATGATTGGGAAGATTGAGGTGAGGATCTATATGGTAAGTAAGGTCGGTTAGCAGCGAGCGTCATAGACTAAGTAGAAGGGAGATTAGGAACCATGAGATGTTGCAGTTCTTGCTGTTGAACCATTGAAAAAATTTTGTGTATGGGTCGTAAGGGTTCCAAGATCATAATCTGATCACGAGTGGCATTGAATGAATCATTAAGGCCCATAAGAAATTGGATTACACAATCCCTTTGATATCAGTCAAGAAGAACAACCAGTTTGCCACAAGAGCAGTCAAGTAACGGATCATACATAAGGAGCTCATCCCATAGAGTCTTAAGTTTACCAAAATAAATAGAAACAGAATCATTGTTTTGAGTCAAACCTGTTAATGCCTTTTTAAGTTGAAAAATCCGGTGACCATTTGATTGAGTGAATCATTCTTTAAGTTCCTTCCAGACTTGAGTAGCATCATCAACCAAAACAATGCTGGATTTGAGAGAGGGATTAATGGAGTTATGTAACCAGGAAACTACCAGATTGTTACGGCGCTCGCAGGCATCAAAGAGAGGATCAGAGGTTGATTTCGGTTTAGACAAGTTGCCATTAATAAAACCGAGTTTGTTTTTGGCACGAAGGGCCTGCACATGGCTCTTAACCAAGTAGTATAGTTTTCGGAAGTGAGTAGGTCATGGACTAAGGGAAGCGATGGATTATCTCCATGATCGAGTTTGTAAGGATTGATGGGATTGGAAAAGTCCAGGAAAAGGTTTGTGGAAGCATCATCGTTTTTGGAAGCAGCATCAACCATTGAAAAAGAAGGTTTTACTCTGAACCTTGCTCTGATACCATGTCAGAGTAATAAGAAAAATAACAAAAGGATAGAGTGGTGTTGTTGAAAATGCTATTGCATTGATTGTATTGAATTGAATTAAACTGTACATGATGCCACTGCTTTATACACGATACAAAATGAAACAAATCAGAAGATTCCTGTACAACTAGCATAACAAACTGTAAATTTACATAATGGTACAAGGACACCTCAGCTATGAATAAGACTAGTTGGTAATTTTCCTCAACAATAATCGTGTGAGGTGTGTCCATCTGATATAGAATGTGGCTGCATATTAACGTCTTTGAGGATGCCAGGAGCTGCTACATTTGCATGAGATGAGCTGCTCGTGGCAACCAGTTCGCCACGAGCTTCTGCATTTGCATGAGACGAGTTGTTCGTGGCAACCAGTTCGCCACGAGCTGTTGCGTTTGCATGAGATGAGCTGTTGTTGGACTGCTCTAATAGTTTTCTTCCACCAGAACACTCTGGAATTATACCATAAAAATGAAATTTTCTAAAGCAAAAGACTGTAAGTTTCAGTATGCCAATTCCGATTCTTTGTTAGTATGCCTGCAAATCAAAGAAAGGTGTTATCAAAACATAAAGATGGAAATGATCAAAATGATAAGTCATGGATTTTACCAATCTAGGTAACTTTAAGCTTCCTAATAAACTAGGAGTAGGGGCCAAACAATCAATATTCAATAAAATACTTGTTGGTTAGAGAGGTATATAGATTATCAAGTCCTATGGCTAGCTTCAATCTCAAGTTTCCATTTCCTGCAATACAAGTTACAATTAAAATTCAGGCAGCTTATATAAATCAGTAATATATAGTTCTAGCCATTACGTTTTTTTTTACTAGTAAACCACAACTGAAAGATGGACATCTTGCACTGAATCTCTCTTCTTCTTGGGCCAAGGATAGAGGTAAAAGATGACAGATAACAATGGACACAACAAAATAAGAGACATTTTGGGTAAACCCGGTAATTACATTGAAAAAAGAATAAAAAATAGAAGGAGAGGGAACTGTCCTGCAAGCTTTTGCCATGGACAAGTCCAAGGCGAAGCCAAAAAACGCCGAAGACCAAAAGTATGTATAATCCTCTACATAAAGGCCCAATCAAAAATCAGGCCTTAGCAAAAAACAAAAACAGATTATCTGCACAAGGCCACATAGCCCAAAAAAGAAACTCTGCATAACCCAAACGGCGGCCCATGCATCTGCACATCCAGCCCATACAATCAGCCCACCTCCCATTCTACATACCTCAACAAACACAAACCTGCTCACCGTAAAATTATGAAAATCATCCAGCAATCCACACAGCATTTTCAAAAAAATCATCAACATAAACAAGGATTATCAGGCTCTATGATCTTTCATAACGATGCAGTCTCTAGGGAGTTCCCATTCATCCACAACTGTACGCACTCATATTATCTTTAAATTTTAAGAATCGAGTTGGAGTCTTACATCCCAAAAAATCTGAATTTCCAGGTTATCACTACTCCTCCTTTTGTTTTTGAAAAGACGAAAATTGCGCTCTTGCAAGTAAAATACACAACAAAGATAACCTAAATGGAATAATCCCAACCAGGGAACCTTGTGGGTGCCAGTTGTCGAACCACAATGAAGTACCTTGCCCGTCCCCTATAGTAGTCCCAGCACCAGCTAGCGTCCCAGGGCACTTGAATATTCCAGAAATTCCTCCCACTTAGCCTATATGTATTGACCCATTTGACCCATAAAGAGTCTCTACCCGACACAATATTCCAGACAAGTAATACTTCTCAAATTGAGACTTATAGTTATAGGGAAATCTTTGTATCACTTACAGAATCGAGTCATCCCTGTATTGGCAAAACGCGCTAGTTAGACTTGGAAATTGGAGAGGAATTAGACTTGCATAAACAGACTTGATTTATCAATCGTTCGGCCAAGAAATCATAGCGAATTTTACAGGTACGTTTATTTTTAGGATGTCTTCTGGCTGTCTTCTTCTAGTTATTTGACAAATCTTAAGGCCAGAAAGAAACAAAAAGTCTTAATTCTCTTAAGGTAAGAACAAATACAAGAAAAAAATCTAAAAACTTATTTTCTTTTTCATGAAAGTCCACGACAGTAACAGCTGACATTCTTTCTCCCTTCATTCTAATTTTTTACAACCCTTTTCTCTTGGTCTATTCAGTCATTTGAATCTTACCAGTGCTGCATCAATTGTATATGTAATATGCAACGGTCAAAATAATGTAAAAGGATTTTCAGTGAGAGCTGGGTGAGAAGGTTTGGAGCATGACTATTGATTTTAGGCTGTTTCTTCGGAAATCAGAAGCTACTTATGTTCAGTTTGCTAAAACCTTTTGATGGTTGAAAATAAAATCTTACCAATTCAAAAATTGCAGCCACGTAATAATCATTTAGCAAATCAGATAAAGCCTTGTTACTATATATTGGAGTTTTCATTGCCCTGTAGCTCCTATAAGTAGCGGTAAATATGAAGTGAATGAGATTAATTTGACATGCTTTACTCCCAGCCTAACTTATGACAGATTGTTGAAATTATCATTTTAGGTGTTGACGCTTGATTTTGGATGCCAACAACTTGCATGTGGGAAACGCTGAACTGACTCAGGAGACACACGTAATGGATCCATGAGATTTGAATATGGAGCTGAAATTATATATTTTGCAGAAAAATAAATAAAAGATTGGCAAGAGGGGGTTTTTATAGTGGTTCGGATGCTCAACAAGCGATTCCTACATTCACTGTTATTTTATTGCTCACTGACTATTTCTATGATTTTGCCCGTAAAGCATACAAAGATGAAGAAATACAGTATTTACAGAGAGAGAATGAAATGAAGCTCAAATCTCAGCCTAACCTCCAGCCTCCCTTCTTCGTGAAGAGAAATGCCCATTTATTCACCCAAACACTCAATGTTAATGAGTGTTTTACAAGTTGCCTTGACACATAGAAGACTCTCGTCCATTCATTTCTTGAAAGGAGATATGGATTGGTGAGAATATATTTGGAGATATAAGCTTGGCAGCTGGTACAACAAGGCATTAAATGAGTTGACATAGACGTGACTTTTTAGGCATAACAAAACCCATTTCCAATTTCAAGAATATTAGCCTGTAAAAGTGATAAGTGCTTAAAAATACCCTTTTTCTTAATGGTTTTATTGGTGTTATTTACTAGGTTCAAGTTATGTGATTTAAATTTAGTTGTCCATTCAAACTGGGATAGTGATACTATAACGCAAGACATTTAGCATCTAAAATGGATGATCTGCGTCTAATTTTGATAGACGCCGAATGCTATTTTTCTTATAGTAATTACATAAGAAAATATCTGATGATCCTAATCCTTGGAAAGACTTTATTTCTTTGGAAAATATCTGGTAGTTTGTGGACTACATCGTATTTCATTAGGCCATCTTTTTAGACTTCTATTAACTCAATTTGACAGAAGAAATGCTGATGGCTTAAATGTCTGTGACTCCAGAAAGTGTCACTCTCTCCAGTCTCCGCCAATAGTCTTTGTTCAAGATATTTTGGATTCAGAATTCTCATCTTGCTACCTCCGTTGTCAATTTCTTATATTCACAGTACTTTAAATTTTCTTGGCTTAAATTTGAATCTAAAGTGTATGTCTCCTTCATACTTCTTAGATACATGTTTGCAGAACATGAATAAGTCCGATTTAATCCCATGAATGATATTTGTTGGACTCTATTTCTCCAAATTAATCCCGTCAAAACCTAACCAAGTCTATGTCGGCAGGCTTGACTTGGAAATGTCAAGTTTAAGCCACTAGAATTTTGATTTATCATAAGAACACGAGGCAGAAAACTATGTAGAAAAATTTTGTTTTGAGGCATG